>JACXGM010030999.1:0-13030 GCA_016801145.1 Umbra pygmaea
GGCTGGGTGTTCACTGGGGAAGGGTTTGTTTTCATGTTTGTCTCTGTGCTCCCTTCATTTGTGTGGTTATGCTGCCCTCTTGTGTCTTGTTCTTGTCATTAGGTTTGTATTGAGTAGGGGATTGGGTAATTGGTAGCACAGATGTATGGTGTTAGTTATTAGTGTCTGTGTATATAACCTGGTTGTTCTCCCCTTGTCTATTGTCGGTTAATGTTTCCTGTGACGTGTTCCGTGTTACCTATGTCTTCGTGTTTTGCCCCTCGTGGCAGTTTTGTTTTACAACTGAGTGTGGATTAATAAACACAATTGTATTATTGAAGCCTTCGCGCCTGTCTCTACCTATTCCCGTTTGGAACCGTGACAATACCTCTGTTTTTTTCCGGTGAAGTCCACAATAGTCGATTGTCGAACTCATACATTCAATATTCCAAAACATATTTTTGTCCACACAAAAACTATTTGCCGTGTTTATGTCCATAGACTACTGTATGTAGCAACATTAAGCCGCCATAACCTGACACCACTACTTTGCCTTCACAGTTCCAACGGTTCAAGAGTTCAAGAGTTATCACGCATGCACATAGGTAACTAAGCAACAGTGGAGACTCAGCAAAATCAGAGAGGACCTGGAATAGCGTACAGATGGAGCTTGGAGTTAGATCAGGAGGAATTTAGAAAATGGTTTGACTTTGTGCCTTTCCAAAATGCGCCAACCAAATGAAGAGATATTTGTGCTTTCACGGTCTACCCCTCTGCAACCGGGAGATTTTACAGTTGTGGCTGGTTGCACTTCAGCTTGATTTGAAAACTCCCTAGTGAACTATGGACATAACCACGGCAAATATTTTTTTGTGGAAAGAATATGTTTTAGAATATTGGATTGCATGAGTTTGACAATCGACTAGTGTGGACTTCACCGGAAAAAAACAGAGTTATGTGCACTGGCTGATATATCACAACTTGTATTTGCATTTCTTTCACATCTACTGCAGTCAGATTTGCTGTCTTCATTCTGAAGGAATAAGTGCATATGGCTATGAAATTGTAATGACATATTGAACATGTTAAGAGGCTAAAAGCACATTTTAAAACTTGCCCTGTTTCAGCATAACAGTTGTAAACTGGAGCAGGAGAATAACACAATGTAGGCAACACAGATTGTTTGAGTTTGTCTCACTACTGACAGCACTGCAAATTTCCTAACAACACAGCTACCTGTTGAAATCGCCCAGAATTATCCTTTAAACTCCATTTTGTTGTACTGATTCTCCTTACTTGTGCAATGACAATAAATAAATTTGAATCTAATCTAAAACGGATAATGGAGGAATACATGGGCCTAAAAGGATTTAAATTTTTTTAGGAGGACATTTCTGAGATGGTGGCGGAGGAGGTAGGAGCTGTGGAGGAGTTGAAGACCCTAACACAGGAGTTGCAGTCTGCAGACAACCTGTTTGGGACTGTAAAAGAGGAGCTGGGGCTACAAACATTGTGTTTGGGACTGTAAAAGAGGAGCTGGGGATACAGAAATTGTGTTTGGGACTGTGGAGGAGGCATTGGTTGAAATAGAGTCCATGTTTAGATCCATGCCATTTCACAGATAAAGAGAATTACCATGCTATGAAATGAGCAAAATTTGTAGGCCTACACTGAATAACTGCTTGCTATGTGTGCACGTTTTACAGAGTCGGTGGGTTGGAACTCAAACAGACTATTTCATTGATATGTTGAAAAAATAATTATTTAATTGGCCTTAATGTTAGATTGCCAACCTGAGCTAGTTGTGTGTTGGTGAATAAGTGAATAGTATGTGATGTAAGTATGTGATGTGTGAATAGTTAAGTGATACTATTTACATTCTTTTATTAAATGATTTTCATTGTAACAGCATCTCAAATAAGCTCAATTTTAAGTAACCTGTCTTGGGTTTGAAATACCTTGTTCATAAGCAAAACATTTCTGTTTTATTTGAATGAGTGGCAGTCAGGGTTGCCAGGTCAAGCATAACATTCTAGCCCAATGACTACTCAAAAACAGCCCAAAATGCCTTAAAACTAGCCCAATTTGTTTACGTTGCCACTGAGTAAAAAGTTTCAATAACTTTTCCACAATGTACATATAAATGGGATTTTTTTTACCCTATTCTCTTAATTTCATATACGGTCATTGACTACTCTCCCTCTCTTTCATACACACCACACAGTAGCTCCTCTCATACCTGGATGCAACATACAGCCTAGGTCACATTTATTTATTTAAAGGAAAATGCTGCAGCTGTGGTTGTTTAAAAATAGCCCAAAAAACTGCAACCCGCAACCAATATATTTTCTACCGCCAAATTCATCTAGAAAACCGCAGACATGGCAACACTGGCGGCAGTATTGCTATGTTGTATAACGTGTTTTACATTTAAATTGTTTAAAAATTATTTTAAATATTCATTCAACTCGTTTTGCGTTTCTACTGAAAAGACTCATAAACTGAAGGACCCGATCTGCATCAGATCTTTTAAAATCACAAATTTACTTACTGTTATCTTGAGTAAGATGGATAAAAAGAAAAAATGAAGCACTGGAATAATATAGTGTTATTGCAGTAAGTGCATGAATGCATGAAGATTTAACATATTAACCAAAAAAAAGAAACCTTTTATTATATATCTTGAACATTACAACAGTATGTATAAATCAATTGTTCAAATTCTTTGATAATTGTTCCTTTTTCTGTTTTTGAAGATAGAACCTTTTAATTCCAAGGTTTTTAGAACAAGGTTTTATCTACAATTGACCTGTTTCAAAAACAATAATTTACAATTCATGTAGAATTTTGGCATCTCAGATGTAGAATATATTTATAGTGTATGTAAATCCGCTGCTATAATGAAATGTGCTCCATTTGTCAGTTTTGCTATTTGTAAACTTTAAACATCAATATCTCAAAACTGATCTGAACGCAAATAGAACCTTATTATTCTGAGGTAGCAAACTGTGTGAGATGAAAATGTTATATTTTCTGTATAATATATCCAGGAAACAGGGAATAATTAACAATGCTGAATAATATTTTAAAACCACCAGAAAAGCCAAAGTATTTCCACGGGTGCATTTCATACACTATCCATGAAGTACACTAAGTTTAGCTGTCAGTGTTACTTTATACCGGTTCGCCGAATCTTTATTTGAATGTCAATGGAGTTAGAAAAATCATTCTAATGTTTTGTTTGTGCTCAGTTCACATAACCCATGGCATAAATGGAATGGCAGAGGGTTTTATGAAAGAACTATTGGATGTCCGGGAAGTGATGATTATGAAAACTACATAAAACGTTAAACATGTGTAAACATGTAGTATTTATATCTGTCACGATCTGCTTTAAATAAACAAGAAACAGGAGTAGTCAATGTTCATAAGTTTATTATACAATCCGTATAGAAGGGGCCCAGAAGGCAGAATATCTGCTGGATCCAATAAGAGTAGTTGATAAACAGGCTGGGGTTAATTCACACGGCAGGGTTCTCAATCCGGGCAGGGTCAGATGCACAAAGCGGGTAGTCAGTTCAGGCTGGGTTCGGAACACTAATCAGGAAGGCAGAGAGGCTTAGGTTGATACATAGAGGAGAAGATCAAAAGTACAAAAACAGTATTCCAAGGCAGGGCAAAAAGGGATAAAATACCGGATATCAGATATAGGAGTTGTATCAAAGGCTCAGTAATGCAGAAAAACGACTTACAATACCTCACAGGGATGTGATGCTTCTGAGGGCTTTATATACTGAGGGAATTAGAATTCTGGTGATTGGGATCTGCTGACAGGGGTGCGTTCGTGAAAGTCGGGTTCTTGTGTGTTACCTAATTGTAAAGAGGCATTCACAGACTCAGTGGATCCTGACAACGTCACAATATCATGCGGTTATGCAAAAGGAAGCTTGCTTGAACCTGAACAATGTTAAGCTTCAATACTGACATTATTACATCCCACATTTGCTTCAGATTTATCTGTTGCACATCCAGGATGTGACTCTCTCGTTCCACCACATCCCACAGGTGCTCTATTGGGTTGAGATCTGGTGACTGTGGAGGCCATTTGAGTACAGTGAACTCATTGTCATGTTCAAGAAATCAGGTTGAGATGATGTGAGCTTTGTGACATAGTGTGTTATCCTGTTGGAAGTAGTCATCAGAAGATACACTGTGGTCATAAAGGGATGGACATGGTCAGCAACAATGCTCAGGTAGCCTGTGGCATTTAAAAAAAGGGCCCAAAGTTTGCAAAACAATATCCCCAACACCATTACACCAACAAAACCAGCCTGAACCATTGATACAAAGCAGGATAGGTCTATGCTTTCACGTTGTTTATGTCAAATTCTGACCCTACCCTCCGAGTGTTGCAGCGGAAATTGAGACCCATTAGACCAGGCAATGTTTTCCCAATCTTCTATTGTCCAATTGTAGTGGCCCCATGCAAATTGTCACCTTAGAATTCTGTTCTTAGTTGACAGGAGTGTCACCCGTTGTGGTCTTCTGCTTACTGTGTTTCTAACGAGTGGTTATTTGAGTTACTGCTGCCTTTCTATCAGCTCTATCCAGTATCCAGTCTAGCCATTCTCCTCTAACCACTACCACCAACAAGGCATTTTTGCCCTGAGAACTGCCGCTCACAGGTTATTTTCTCTTTTCAGACCATTCTCTTTAAACTCAAGAGATGGTTGTGTTGGAAAATCTCAGTAGATTAGCACTTACTTAAATACTCAAACAGGCCATGACACATTGAAAGTCACTTAAATCACATTTCTTCCATATTCTGCTGCATGGTTTGACTGTTTCTACATGCCTAAATGCATTGACTTGCTGCCACATGATTGGCTGATTAGATATTTGCATTAACGAGAAGTCGAACAGGTGTATCTAATGAAGTGGCCGGTGAGTGTATGTGCAGCCCAGCTGTAATATTATACACACCGTGATGTTTGAATGTGAACCATTTTGCAGCTATAAATAATTTTTGTGTTCAACATGACATTTTCATTTAATCAGAACCAGTATTTTTATTTGACATAACAGATTTATATTTACCAATTCCATATGTTGTTTGAGAGGAAATCATACTGAATCGAAATGACATTCATATCGGGGTTGCTAGGAAGAAGCATCTGTCATCAAAACAGAACCAACATCCCATTAAAATTCAGGTGAGATGGTCCGTTTTTTTCACAGCAAAAGCACTTTCAGAAATGCAATTTATATTCAGCATTCACTTACACTTACTGGCCACTTCATTAGGTACACCTTGCTAGTACCAAGATGGACCGCCTTTTGCCTTTAGAACTGCCTTAATTCATCATGGCAGAGACTCAACAAGGTGCTGGAAACAATCCTCAGAAACATTGGTCCATATTTACATTATTGCATCACACAGTTGCTGTAGATTTGTCAGCTGCACATCCATGATGCGAAGCTCCCGTTCCACCAAATCCCTTTGTGCTCGATTTGATTAGTAGTATAATGAACTCATTGTCATTTTCAAGAAATCATTTTGAAATTATTTGAGCTTTGTGACACGGTGCATCATCCTGCTGAAAGTAGCCATTAGAAGATTGGTACACTGTGGTCATATAGGGAAAGACATGGTCAGCAACAATTCTCAGGTAGGCTGTGGCATTTAAACAATGCTCAATTTGTACTAAGGCGCCCAAAGTGGAAGAAAATATCCCCCCACACCATTACACCACCACCATCAGCCTGAACTCTTTATAAAAGACCGGATGGATCCAAGCTTTCATGATGTTCATGCCAAATTCTGACCTATCTGAATGTCGCAGCAGTAATTGAGACTGTTCAGACCAAGCAACGTTTTTCCAATCTTCTATTGTATAATTTTGGTGGGCCCGTGCAAATTGTAGCTTCAGTTTACTGTTCTTAGCTGACAGGAGTGGCTCCTGGGGGTGCCTTCCACTGCTATAGCCCATCTCCTTAAAGGTTTGATGTGTTGTGCGTTCAGAGATGCTCTTCTGCATACCTTGGTTGTACTGGCTATTTGATCTACTGTTGAGTTTCTATCAGCTCAAACCCGTCTGACCTCTGCCATCAACAAGGCATTTTCATTCTGAGAACTGCCGTTTACAGGATATTTTCTCTTTATCTGACCATTCTCTGTAAATGCTAGAGATGGTTGTGCAGCCAAATCCCTGTAGATCAGCATATTCTGAAATACTCAAACCAACCCATCTGGCACCAACAAACATTCAAACCCACTTAAATCAAACCCTTGTTTAAAAAATAATTAATAAAAGACAAGACAGCTAGACCACCAACATCTCTTTCCAGCCTAACTTGTCTTACATGATTTCTGGATTGTTTAGGAAAAAGTAGGTCAATCTCAGAGCTGATCTGTCCACTTCCAGTCTTTCCCTGGCAAAAGCCGTAGGCCGGGAGCTAATGATGATGGGGGTAACTGAACCGTCTGTAATGATGATGGGGGTAACTGAACCGTCTGTAATGATGATGTGGGTAACTGAACCGTCTGTAATGATGATGTGGGTAACTGAACCGTCTGTAATGATGATGTGGGTAACTGAACCGTCTGTAATGATGATGTGGGTAACTGAACCGTCTGGCCAGTTCTTGCCATCCCATTTTTGATGCTCTATGTATGCCTGTCCAGACTAATAGACAACCACCTCTCCCCGCCGGAGACAAAGAAGCTTTTGGGAAACATAGCTCACTTCTCTGTCACCATCCAGGTGTAAAGCTTCAGCGCCAGGTAGTTACAATGCTAACAATAGAAAAGCAGCAATCCTGAAAATGCCCTGTGATGGTAGTGACAGCAACCAGCGGGACGCTTCTGCCTCCCTAATCTCTTGTATTGGACATGCAGTGGAAATGACAAAGCCCATTACCAACCCCAGTGACCCGGGTAATAGTGCTCAATGGTAATGGTACTCAATGGCTGAATGAATACATGAGCGTGCAGACGTGCATGGGCCCACTTCAGCTGTGCATGTCACGTTTCGCATGGTTTCCCATTGTCTGTCCCAAAAATGTTGGACAATCTTTTTGCTACTGATTCTTTTTTAGTTGACATTTCTCCCTGTGGCTCTTCTAATGGTCTGTGTACAAAGCGACATGTTCACCCATTCCTTTGTGTTTAATGATCACATTGAACCACCACTCACATTCATGGCCATTGTTCTTTTTTATCAGGTTTCATCTGTATGACCATAGCAGTGCAGTGTTGTGGTACAGTACATCCTCTTCACAATATCCTCTTGAGTATGTACGGCCCTATGTAACCACAAACTGCAGCCAGGTAACTTAAATACACATCCAAGTATTAACAGTAACACTTCCCTGGCAATGATTTGATTTCACTGTGATTTGCCTGGCTGTGTTAGAACAAACCTAACACAAAAAAAAAAAAAGGGGAACAATTCAAATAAGAAAATGTTCCTGGTTCCTCTTTTGCATATCTTGACGTCATCACAAATGTGGGTTTTCTAAAAACCTGAAATGTTCAGGTCATTTAGAATAGCCTAACAACATGGATTATGTACTGTACTATTTTCAGATTCTTAGGAATAATAACAAAAGTGCAGATTGAATAATACACATTTTTCACATTTCAGAAGCCCATTGTGTCACTTTCATATGTCTCTTCATCCTCCAGTTTCCAGTGAGACTACTTTCCATTTCCTTGCCTTTGCTCTTGTAATTACTTTTCATTTTCCCTTTCTTTGGTCAAAGTATGTTCACACAGTAAAAGGCATTGGCTTGTATAGGGCATTATTTATTGGTTCTCCATTCTATATGGATTCCAAGTGAAAGCAGGACTTATTTGCTAGCAATCTATACACACTTGCAAACATTGAACCTAGTGTTAAGCTGGTCAATGTAGAGGTAGATCGCAACACATTAGATCAGGGCTGGCCAACCCTGTTCCTGGAGAGCCACCAACCTGTAGGTTTTCACTTCAAACCTTGTGGGCAACATATTTTAGATTACCTTAAGGTAATTATTAGAATCAGGTGTGCTATATTAGGGTTAAAGTGAAAACTTACAGGATGAAGGCTCTCCAGGAACAGGGTTGGCCAGCCCTGCATTAGATGTTCATTCAGGTTGGAAGATTTCTGTACATTATTTCAGATGGAAACCGACCACCAATGGTGAGTGCTATAATTTTTAAATATATTTTGTTTCCTAGGATGCTTAACTGTAATACCTAGCCTTGTACAGAGACCATGAATTTACTCATCCTTGTTAAATTTATTGTTCACTTCGCCTTTAGACAATTATCTCGAAATATACACATTTGGTTTGAACTAACCCATAGGTGTTTAAATCCATGGTGAAATTGGATACTTCACATGAGACTGTGAGATCATGTTGTAAGCTAAATTAAGACACATATTTACACATCTACAGCTCTGATACCATAGAGAGGATACTAAATCACCCAGTACATGTTATACACAAATTTGCTGAAATAAATTTTATGGATAATTACCTTGCTTGACAGAGACATATCTTTTGTTGGCTGCTTGGAAAACAACTTGGGGGTGGCTTTCCTCCAAGTCAAACAGTTCATCCTTGCCAGGCTTTGAGCACCTCCCTGAGCGTAGCGTACCTGTCGGCCCCATAGGTGTGAGGTACTTCCCATCGCAGTCCTTAAAGGCCAGCTTGCCCGATTTGAGCTCCAGGGTAAAGCTGGTGGCAGGAGAGTTCTCCTTGACCAGCTTTCCGTCATTGCTGAGGAATCGACTGTCGCATGTCTTCAGGCAATACTTCCCATCCAGGTATACCAGGGTGACCAGGGAGTCTACCCCCCATGGGATGTTGCTGTCTACTGACATCTCTCCTTCCCGGGCGAAAAGGTGAGCATAACGTTTGCGAGCAACACTGAGCAGACTGGCTTGTGGGTGGAGGGCCAGATGGACAGCCCACAGTTCGGTCTCCCCGATCGCCTGAGAAAAGCAGGACAGGTAGTCGGCCGAGCCGCCGAAGTAGCGCAGGTATGGCTCTGACTGCAACGCCCAGCGGCCATCTGACTGGGCCACAATTAAGAAGCGGCAGTCAGGCGAGTTGGGCTGCTCGGCCCCACAGCTTACCTTCCCATCCTTGTCAGAGGCTAGATAGCGGCCCAGGTGGCTGCGCAGGAACACCACCTGGCTGTCCTGGTCCTCCTGCTCTAGAGTCCAGATCTGCTTCTTCTTCATGCTGGTTGCTGAGGCATTCACCTTGAATCCAAAGGCCTCTGCAGTTAGGTAACGACTCTCGTGGTTGATGAGGCCAAACTGTAGCTTCAAGGCTTTGTTAATTCCGTTCATGGGCATTGTTGTTCTGTCGTCCACACACGCAGATGTCTGGGTTAGAAAAACCTTTTAGGATGAGCAAGGGGGAGGGTAAAGGGGAAGTCTGCCACACTTTCTTCTCACCAGGCACGAATTGTCTCCACTTGAACAATTTCCCTCAGTTGGAATGCTAGACCTCTCTATCTTCTACGTGGTCAGCTTCTCTCTCTCTGTCGAAGAGCTTTTCACTCTCCTCCAATCGGTTTGCACAGAAACTTGCTCTCTGTTTCCTAATCAGCAGGATTAAAATCAGCAGGACATGGTGCTTCAATCCAACAAGCCGCTGACGTCACTCACCTGTGCACCAAATCCACCTCTGCCTCTCTCTGTCCCTCCTTAACATTTTCCCCCACCTTCATTCTGTTCTTATCGCTTGCAAGGAATGTACTTCATCACACGCTACGCCTCCTGGTCCCCTCCCTCCATTTCACTTTCACGCCCACTATCACTCAAGCTGACACAAATTTCATATAGTTAGGCCCATAAACACTGGCAAACTCCTTTAGCCTTAGGATTATCACACGACTGATCCCCTGCCCAGCTTAATTCGAAAATGTCCAGAAGGCTAAAGGTGTTTGTTTTCTCCTTCCCTTTCTCTTTCTTTCTTCAGATTCTCTTCTATTTTCTTTGTCGTTGCTATTATTATTATTATTGTTTGTGATTATTACCTATCATAAATAAAATGTAAGGGTTATTGGTCACTATTTAAAACACCAGATTTCCCTCATTCAAATCAGATTTTCCTTGTGTGCACAGAGATTTGAATATCTTGACAAAGCCCTCCTTTACTCTTTCCTTTATTCACTAGAAGCAAACACATTATAAATAATGTGGATTCTCTGAAGTGTAACACTGTTTCACCGAACACCAATATGTCACTCCAGAATATTTGCGAGAACCAGATAAAAAAGTCATACACCACGTGAACCCAGCAGAAAGGAATAATGCCACTTAAAAAACTCTAAACAACTTACACACAAACCTTAATATCAGTTAGCCCTTTAACTTTTATCATTCTTACATTCATACTATATAGTATAGTGATGGATTTATTGTTTAGTTTAGCACTAACTGACTACTAACCCAATGCCATTTTTTTTTCTTTTTTCTGACAATCTGACACCTAACCAGAGACCCAGGTCACACGCTACAATTCACCTTCCTAAGAGCATTACTGGTCTCATTTACTAAGGTTTCTGTTGCCATAAGTAGTGACTTCTGCAAAGAGTTCCTGCACCTGTCTGTGCACAAGGTTGGGCCAAGCGTGTGCGAGCCACTGTATTGGTGCAATGTCTTTTCACTGCATGTTTTTCATAGTACACAAAATAATAAAATTACAATGTGTGCAAAATCAAGTCAAACTAAATAGTGAGGTCAAGAATTTTACTATGGTGTCAGAACAGGTACAAAGAAAAACACTGACACCAAATGCAGAGATTGATATTTACAGTGCTGCTTGAAAGTACTGTATGTGACAGCCTGATCTCACAGAATTCCGTGAAATTAACACGGACCAAAATCTCTGTCAGTTCCACGGAATGGCAGAATATTCTGTGAAATTAACATGGACCAAAACCTGTGGCAGTTATATACAAGTGCAGAAAAGTCCACGATGGGCACACGGAAGTGATGGCGTGTTGATTTCACTGAATTCAGTGAGACCTTGCTGCTAACTCGATCTAGTGTTGCTTTCATCAACGAAAATTATGACTAAATATTGTAGACAAAAAACTTTATCACGTGACGAAAATGTGACGATGACTATAATTAAATGTATGATGCTATATTGTTGATGAATAAAAACGAGACTAAATGTGGTTAACAAAATAAAAACTATGCTAAAATGTCTCTTCATTTTCATTGACCAAAACGAGACTGACAAAATGTTATAACGTTATTTCGTCTCATTTAGTCACATTATTATTTTGCAGTATTTCTGTCTCCTGTAGGGCGGGGCGGATCGATCCCAAAATATTGACACTACCGATATTACGTCTCACTTTTAAAGATTGTTACTTGAGTAAATAGGATCGATACCATTTTCTTTCTTCTACACATTTCATCAAAGAATAGAAATCTCACACTGTGCAAACAACGCCTCTCCTGCTCCAATGCTGTTGCTTGTGAGTGGTTGTCACTCAAATAACGAACATACTGGTTGCGCACACACAGTGCCCCGCACCAATCGCCAATCCAACAAATAGTCTTAGCACTTTTTTACAAAGTCTCAAAGCAGGCAAGTAGAAATTCCACCACTGACCTTACAATCAGGGACGCTGTAAAGGGGGGGTAAACAATGACAATTATCGGGACCCATGACTAAGAGGGGGCCCAGAGAAGCCCCCAATAAAATTGTGGTTCGAGGCCCTGTCAAGATTCCAGTGCACTGAGATAATTTGACTTCCTACATCTCTGAAAATAAGACAAAAACAAGGTACATATTGACTGGGAAAATAGAATTTCATTACTAAAAATAGACTAAAATACAATATTCACTGACTAAAACTAGACTAAATGTCATTGGTTTTGGTTGACTAAAACTAACCTAAAATAGTCATGGATAATTCTGACTAAAAAAGACTAAAATGCTCAGACATTTAGTCGACTTTAAACTTGACTAGACTAAAAAGAGTATGAACGTGACTAAAACTAATAAAAACTAAAATGACAACTTGACACAAAGACTAGACTAAAACTAAAATTAAAACAGGCTGCCAAAAACAACACTAACTCGATCTAAGCCTTACCCAAACCCTTACCCTAACCTTAACCACTTAGAAACCTTGCTGATAACTCCATGTAACATGTATTTCATTGTAATGTATTGTTTGTAAACATGGTGACAATGAGGAAAAAAGGAAAAAAGCACATTTGCAATATGTCTGCATTGCGCTGGAATAGAAAACAAAATACATGCAAATTGTCAGTGTGGATTTGACCTGGCAATGTCTGGGATATGAGTCACATGTTTATACGCCTGTGAGGGTTCCTGGTTCAGGTCAGGTCCACACCGGAGACGGAACAAGCACACATTCCCGACACACACGAACACAGCACCTATTCCAGATCACATTCCCAAGACACAGACACTTCAGTTCCCCACACTCATGAACATAGCACACACCACAGAGACCAATCACCTGAATACTGACACCTGCCACAGCACCACAGTATATAGCCCAGTCACACACAGCCTCCTTGCGAGGGCTGAGCTCAGGCGGAAGACAGTGGCATATCGAGGAGAGACACGGAAGTAGTCCTCGGTGGTAACGTTGACGTCTGGCGGGAACTGTAAAGCTCTCTGGTTGGTTCACGATACAGCTCTAGTCGCGGGTCGGTGGAAAGGCGAGGAGAGCGGATGCTTCGAGTGCCGTGGGATGCGAGCAGGCGAGCCGGAACGGGGGCGCTTGGCGTCCTTGTGGGGAGCTACTACTGCCGCGGAATATGAGCAGGAGAGGGCGGAGATAATAGCTCTGGATTTGCTGCGTGGGAGAGTAGGCCGAGGCGGGGCAACGCTGGCTGCCGGTGAGGTGGCGGGTCGCGACGGTGGTGCGGTGAGTGAGGTCGGCATGGTGGGGAGTTCAGGTGAAAGTGTGGGTGGTGATAGTGTGGGGATAGGTTTTGAAGAGGCACGGGGTAGTCGTAGGAAGAAGAAGCGGGCACGGAAGAAAGAGGAAGTGGAG
>JACXGM010031000.1:0-13099 GCA_016801145.1 Umbra pygmaea
AACCACTACAGAGATGTATGAGGTGAGGACCATTTTCTACAATCACTACAGAGATGTATGAGGCGAGGACCATTCTCACGTCGATGGGAGAAATGAATGAGAAATTTACTTCCGGAACCTAAGCTCTCTCAGAGGAGGGGCAGGACAGTTGAGGTCTATTGGTTTTTTTTAAAGGGTTGGTGAATGGCTGGGTTTTTAAAAACATATAGGGAAATAGTAAAACTATGTACATACAATGTTTTATTTACTTATTTGACTGTCCCCCAAACTGTGTCACACTGGTTCTCAAGACATGGGGGCATGCCAATATAGATTTCTAGTGATGTTCATCATTCATATATTTTACAATAATTTAAAAAAAATTAAATATACATTATTTCTCTATATTAGAATATGCATGAAATTCATTGTCACAAATAGTACTTTCCCTAGTACGAGTAGTAGTAAGGGATTAGCAGTAATAGTATTACTTTCCCTAGTACGAGTAGTGTAAGGGATTAGCAGTAATAGTATTACTTTCCCTAGTACGAGTAGTAGTAAGGGATTAGCAGTAATAGTATTACTTTCCCTAGTACGAGTAGTGTAAGGGATTACAATTTTCAAAACAGTAATAATATTACAGTTTCCAAGTAAAAAAGTACTTTATACTCCAGTATTACACTTCTAGTACACTTATGTGTAACCATAAGTATGAATTCAATATATTTGATAAATTTATATTGCAGTATACTTTTAAAATATACATACCAAAATAATATATTAGAAGTATATTTAGTATAAATAAATTACATTTCAAGTACTTATTTTGCTTGGGACTCATCCAAGTAAATTTCAGTTACTGCATTTTCAGATTGCGATTAGCTGTTTACGTGCGGGAAGTAAGTGCTGGCAGGTTATGTTGGCTGGTTGGCAAAAAGCTAAATAAAGGATGGATGAGGGAGAAGAGAGGCAGACTTTCAACAGGTGGAAGTATTGTCATTATTTTGACTTCGTCTCAAAGATCCAAAGTACATTGTTTGTTATAAACTTTGTGCGAGTAGCAAAATGCTTTCAACCGCAATAATTGAAACATCTAATTTATTTGAGTATCCAACTTGGCGGCATGGCAATATGAAACTTGCAGCATAAACGTAGCCAAATTAAGAAGCTGGACACGGTATCCGCCTAAATGTGGTGTTATGCAACGTTTTATAACATCATAATTAAAAATGGTTAAAAAGCCGGGAGAGACTGTTGCTTTATTTTTTATTTTTGATATATATATATATATATATATATATATATATATATATACACATATATGACTCCTCCTGTAAGGTTAATTATTGTTCAAATAAAGTAGATTCAGGTCTAAAAACAGCTGGCACACTTTCAGAAGGGGGATAAACGAAAGTAATATAATAACAATGAGTATTATATTACTTTTGATACCAAGTAATAGGGAATATAGTAACAATGAGAAATATAACTAATTACTTTTGATACCAAGTAATAAGTAAAGTAATATTATGACTTTTAAAAGGAGTAATGAGTAAAAAGTAACTTGCTACATTTTCTTAGCAACTTACCCAACACTGTTCATCTTGTAGCCAAGAGTCTTTTAAATCTAAAACTGTACCTCAGTGTAGGACAAACTCTGACCCTTTCAGAAGCTGAAATATTAACATACCCCCAGAGCATGAAGTGTTCTGGACTCAGGCCTCATCCTAGCTGGCTTGGCTTGGGCTTGAGTTTTTATGCCCGATGACAGCTCTCATTGGGACAGGAATGTCAAAAGAACTGGGTTTGTTTTACACGAAAGACAAATTAACTTATGATTCAAAGATGAATATGATGCAAGAGAACAGGGTGTCACATTTTATTTCTGTCTGTTTGAAAATGTTTCTTGAACAAAGAATGTCAGATTTAAATTCCCTGCATTTTACACAAGTAGACACAGGCCAATGAGTTTTGTAGCATTTGGCCAAAACTGAGCAGATATGATATCCTTAAATACATCTGGCTCCTTTTGTCAGCAGTCACATCATCAATAAATAAAAGGAACTAGTACCATTGGCAGCCATACATGCCCATGCCATAACACTACCGCTACCATGCTTCACAGATGGAATGGTATGCTTAAAGAGTTCCTTTCCCTTTTTCGCCAAGCTGTCATATTGATTACTGTCCATTGGATTTGGTTCCAGAAATCAGCAGTATGTATTTGATTATTGTTTATCATTGTAGTTGGTTACATGACTTATTTCATGTGTGATATGCTGTGCACATTACAGTGAGTAATTTTGCAGTAAACAATACGGTCCCATCAAGAGACAGAGATAGAATAAAAACTTTGCAAAATATGCACCTAAATGACTCACTGTAGCTATTCAGAAATGCCAATCAGTAATGATTTGTACTGGTCATTAACAAGAATATTCCACAGGTTTCTTTATGGAGACCTTAATGTTGACAATGTTGATTTGATTTGTAGAAGTCAATAAACAAATAATGGACCAGCTGAGAAAGCCACATAAAAACGATAAGATGGAAAAACTCCTCCTCCATGGCTTAAACTGGTTTTAACAAAGTGAAAATGTTACCCTCTAGTGTGGTGTTTTCTTTTGGATGTAGCCAGGTTCCTGACTTAATTACAACCATAAGGCATCTATCTAGTGTGTATTCTCTGATGTGTAGCCAGGTTCCCTGATTGAGCAAATCTCTTTTCACACTGATCACAACCATAAGGCTTCTCGCCAGTGTGTATTCTCAGATGATTAGCCAGTTTCCCTGATTGAGCAAATCTCTTTTCACACTGATCACAACCATAAGGTTTCTCTCCAGTGTGTATTCTCATATGTACAACCAGGGATTGTGATTCAGTAAATCTCTTTCCACACTGATCACAACCATAAGGCTTCTCTCCTGTGTGTATTCTCTGATGAGTAACTAGGGTTCCTGATTGAGCAAATCTCTTTTCACACTGGTCACAACCATAAGGCTTCTCTCCTGTGTGTATTCTCTGATGTGCAACCAGGTTCCCTGATTGAGCAAATCTCTTTCCACACTGATCACAACCATAAGGCTTCTCGCCAGTGTGTATTCTCAGATGTTTAGCCAGTTTCCCTGATTGAGCAAATCTCTTTTCACACTGATCACAACCATAAGGCTTCTGTCCAGTGTGTATTCTCTGATGTACAACCAGGGTTCGTGATTCAGTAAATCTCTTTCCACACTGATCACAACCATAAGGCTTCTCTCCTGTGTGTATTCTCTGATGAGTAACTAGGGTTCCTGATTGAGCAAATCTCTTTTCACACTGGTCACAACCATAAGGCTTCTCTCCAGTGTGTATTCTCTGATGTGCAACCAGGGTTCCTGATTCAGCAAATCTCTTTCCACACTGATCACAACCATAAGGCTTCTCTCCAGTGTGTATTCTCTGATGTGTAGCCAGGTTCCCTGATTGAGCAAATCTCTTTTCACACTGATCACAACAATAAGGCTTCTCTCCAGTGTGTATTCTCTGATGTGCAACCAGGGGTCCTGATTCAGCAAATCTCTTTCCACAGTGACCACAAACATAAGGCTTCTCTCCAGTGTGTATTCTCTGATGTGTCATCAGGTGGTCTGACCGAGCAAATCTCTTTCCACACTGATCACAACCATAAGGCTTCTCGCCAGTGTGTATTCTCAGGTGTTTAGCCAGGGTCCCTGATTCAGCAAATCTCTTTTCACACTGATCACAACCATAAGGTTTCTCTCCAGTGTGTATTCTCTGATGTACAACCAGGGTTCGTGATTCAGTAAATCTCTTTTCACACTGATCACAACCATAAGGTTTCTCTCCTGTGTGTATTCTCTGATGAGTAACTAGGGTTCCTGACTGAGCAAATCTCTTTCCACACTGATCACATCCATAGGTTTTCTCTTCTGTGGGTCTGTACTGGTGCTTCTTGAGGAGTTTAGTTTTGGTGATATTCATCTTTTCATTGTTAAGATGTTGGTCAGTCTCTCCTGCTAAGCCCTTCTCACTGAGAAGTTGATAGTTAGGACTGTCCACTGTAAAACAAGGACAGAGATGGTTCTGACTTCACAAATCAAAATATTTTTCTATTGGTAACATTTCACTATATAAATATTTGTCATCAATATAAACCAAAATGAGTGTGACGGTTTAGTAATTGAATTTAATGGTAAATAAAGACAAAACAATGTTAGATGTACTCACCCATCTCTGCAGTCGACCAGCCGTACAGACACCCTCTTCAGACTCCACTGTCTTCTCATATTAGACCCCTCCTGCAAAACCAGAGATAAGGTGTTACTGGAAGAGGCCTGGGACTCCAAAAGGATGGAGTAGGGTTGGACAAACATTTCCTCTGAACACAAAGAGGGTGTTTGTCATATTTGTTCACAATTGTGGTTAAAGGCTTTACTGTGTTCTGCTCTCCCAATTCCCCCCTCTCACCGATAACCCTGTGGTACAGTCCTCATTAAAGATCTGGTATCAGTAGACAGAGTTAGCTCAACTACATCATGTGCCCATCTAGGGCTTATACAGTTTAATGTGATTCATAAAGTTCACTTCTCCAAGTACAGACTGTCTGAAATTTACCCTTCTGCGGTTGATGTTTGTGACAGATGTCATACCTCCCCGTATCACCTTTATCACATGAGGGACTACTGGGACTATTGGGACTACTGGGACTACGCTGGATGGAGGGGAGGGGGTTTATATGATCTTTGGGGGATTTGGGGCAGAGGGTATTAAAAATATATTAATGTCTATATTTGCTATTATACCATCACAATTGTTAGAAATAAATATGAAATCTGTGTCAAAAAGGTGAGGAACAGCGATGAGTTTTTCTTCCCCAGAATATCAAAAGCCCTATATAAATGCAGTCCATTTAACATTTAAATGCAGTCCATTTATTATTTAAAACGTTGCTCTTGTTTCTGATTCATCAAAACGCAGTTCAAGAATTTACTAAGGCAAGAGGCCAGAATAATACCTAGATTTACAAAATAATTTATTAGAATACTACAGTATTATATGTGCCTATTTGTTTTTATAAGGTAAGCATAATTGGGTACACTTCAAGAGTGTTTAATCAATGATAGTTTAGCTATATATTTGTTAAAAGTTAACATATGTATTATAACGCGCTCCGCTCCCTAAGAGAGCAACAAGTTGGATAAAATGACATCGTATTTTCCTATTTGTCAAAAAGAGTGTGTTACATTGAAAACAAACAACATTACTGTTAATTTGAACATTTACAAACATATTATATTTTTAATGTAACACTACTTACAGTAATAATTCAAACATGAATATTACATAGAAATTATACACTGATCATCCATAACATTATGACCATTATGCCTAATATTATGTAAGTCCCTCTTCATCCGCCAAAACAGCAGCCCCATATGCAACAAACAAGCTATAAAGGAGACATGGGCTTCAGTTGATTTCTCTCTGTAAAGGTAAATAAAATAATATGCCTTGTCTATACATCAATGTCTATATTTTTAAAAATTTAAAAAACGCATAAGACAAATTTCAAACCGATGACCTACCGATCGTTTGGCAGCGACCCTACCGCTGCCCTATTCAAGACATCGTGGAAGGTAATTTAAAGGATATGACTAGACAACTATATGTTGCAGCAACACATTTTTATCAGTCTTTACATGAGTCTATCAACTTCAATATTAAAATGTCTTTCATTGCTGAAATTTGAGCATAAAATGCTTGGCAGAGGCAGAGAAAACAGGTGTCCTTTCATCATTAATGTTAATCTTAGTTAAACACTCCCGGCACTGTGTGAACGCGTTCATGTGAATGGCTTATAAGTACACTGTAAAACTCAATATGTTAATCGAACGCAAAATAATTGTTAAAACTGATTACATTGAAATCTTTAACTAAAACCAACTCAGTTTTGTAAGGTAATAAAGCATTAATATTAAATATGTTATTACATATTTAAAATGTATAGTACTCTAAATCCTTAAACTGGATGGTAAATATTATAATTTCCATTGGTAAATTTCATATTCATAAAGCCACATTTTCACAAGTCGACACCGGTCTTAAATAAACTTAAATCTCTTGAATGATTCTCATAAACTGCTAAGAAATAAGACAGTATTTATTTACTGTTCTCAAAAATGTCGCTGTCCTCATTTCTGTACTGTTTTCTATTTTTGACTCAATTGACTGTCATGATTGTTATTTATCTTGTACTTTTCCCTTGTTGTATTTGAAAAAATTTAACTTTAACATTATGTTACGTTACAAAGCAATGCTTAAATTTCACCAAACTAACGACCGATTTAGAAAATAAATCACACATGGGGAGCACATGGGTTTAAAACCTCTGCCATAACCTACAGACAACATTTCTCCCAAACACCAAATAAAGAATATTGTCATTCATAGAACTGGTAGGAGCACCAAGGATAAATAAATACCCTTTATTAACGACTGTTTTAAAACGACGACAAGCAGCTTAGCTATAAGGTATTATGAAACTGCAGTCCATGACGGATACAATTAACTAAATTTCATCCAAAAAAACTGTTGCTAGAAAGTCTGTTCAGCATAATAGCACGGAGATTATTCTGTCCATTCCTTGTAGCTAGTACAAGCCATCTCGTAACTTGCATATAAAACTTAATATCTTCAAGTAAACTTAATAATGTCAAGCATTAACAGTAAAAAGTATATTTATCGAATGTCATCTTTAACATTTATCTAGTTTAAAGTAGCAATTTGCCGTTTTTAAATATTGCTAGCTACAGTAATAGCAAGCTAGATGGTATAACTAATGCATGGCTAGATGTAATTCCTGGTTTAAGAATACGTAGCTGAGTAATATCTCTCTCCTACCTTCGTGTACTGTGCAAAAGCAGTTTGCACTACCTTGGAATACTGTTGCAGAGTTCATTAGATTAATGATGCCAAGGACACGTTTATTTATCTAATTCCATTGTCTAAAGATGACATCATAGGTTTTGTAGACTGAGAAAGCTTCAAAATAAAAGCCCGAAGTTCAATGCATCTCAAAACCACGGCAAATCGTTTTTTAGCTGAAAAAAATACGTTTTGGAATATTGCATAGTATAGTTTGCACTACCTTGGAATACTGTTGCAGAGTTCATTAGATTAATGATGCCAAGGACACGTTTATTTATCTAATTCCATTGTCTAAAGATGACATCATAGGTTGTGTAGACTGAGAAAGCTTCAAAATAAAAGCCTGAAGTTCAATGCATCTCAAAACCACAGCAAATCGTTTTTTAGCTGAAAAAATATGTTTTGGAATATTGTATAGTATGACTTTACAATCGACTAGTGTGGACTTCACTGGAAATTTGGAAGTAAAAAAGCTATATACACTGGCTGATTTGTTCAGATTCGCTGTGTTCACTATAAGGAATCAGTGCACATGGCTATGCACTAGTAATGACATTTCGAACATGTTTAGAGGCTCAAAGCACGTTTTAAAACTTGCCCCATAAATGCAAAATGGTTATAAACTAGAGCAGGGGGATAACACGGTTTTGCCAATACAGATTGTTTGAGTTATTCTCGCTAATGACAGCACTCCAGATATTCAAACAACAGAGCTACATTTTGAAATTGCCCGGAAATCTCCTTTAAGTCTTGTTCTATACTTCTCCATTAAGAAATGTTATCCTCCTCTATCCAGCATCTTAAACTTCTTAAAATGAATGCCCAGTGATAAAGCTTATCATAATACAACTTATTGACCTGATAGACTGACCACCTCATTTGCAGGCGTTTAACATTCCATACATCATTTCGAAGTCAAGTGTCCAATTTTTGCCAACATCCTGCTGGAGGCGCCAGTGGGATCATAATAAATGATTATAAAATTAATGTGAGGTAAAATTTTCGTTTTGAGGACTGCTATATGGGCTGGCACTGAACTGTGTAAAAATTTCCATCTATTAATATCTTCTTCTATTCTTTTCAAAATTGAAGAGCAATTTGTTTCAGCCACAGACAATGGGTAAGTATTAACCCGAACAACCAGGTAGAGGACCTCACTTGCAACATTACTCTGAGCCGGGAGTGTTGGCTTACTTTGATCCATAATGATAAGCATAAACGCTGATTTGACAGATTAACTTTGTATCCTGAGATATCCAAATGACTCTAGTGCATTTAACACGGATGGGAGATTGTGCTAAACATTTGCCATATAAATTAATGTATCATCCGCATAGAGCGATATTGAATGAGGTGTCGTACCTACTGTAATAGGAAAGATTGTAGGCAAGTTTCTAATCAAATGTGCCATTGGTTCTGTTGATAACATAAAAAGTAAAGGAGAAAGAGGATCCCCCTGTAGTGTGCCTCATCCAATTTTAAACAGCTCTGACATGCCACCCCCCACGCATATGCCGGCTGAGGGATTAGTATACAGCGTTTGAATCATATTGATAACATTACTGCCAAACTTAAATTATTTCAAGACAATCCTCCAACCGGTCAAATGCCTTTTCGATGTCTAGGAATAATAGAATGTAATGTCTTTTCAGATAGTTTTCTAAAAACTTAATTTCCTCTTCCAAATTGGAAATATTTTCCAATCTACTTTGATGTAGGTCTGAGCTGAACCATATAGCATTATTACAAATGAAGCCCTTGAAAGAGGCCCAAACCACAGTCACATCTGAGACACTGTCCTTACTGAATTTTATAAATTCCTTGAGCTTTGGTCTCAGCTATGTCAAGAATTCCTCATTTTTTTAAAGGGAAACATTGAACCTCCCATCTAGTAAACGTATTCTTGATTTTCCCATCTTTAAAAGTAGACAGAATTGTATTATGATCAGATGTCTGAGCAGAAACTCTACTGAATGTACTAAAGATAACAGACCAGATGATACAAGATTGTAATCTATTTGTGAAAAGGTTTTATGCCTTGCGGAGAAAAAAGTATAGTCTTTAGCCGATGTATTATGCACCATCCATACATCGGTTTAATTCAAAACCTCTATGAATAGGTTAAGTAGCCTGGAAAAATCCAGACCCAAATCCGGAGGATATAAGGGTCTGGCATCTAGTAATGAAAATGACCCAGCTCGAGGGGCGGCACCAAGTATGCATTTGAAAATCTCCTTGTACGCAATTGGATAACACTACGACCTATCACCAGTGGTTTTTTGCTAAGCACCTATGGCGGAGCTAACTGGTAGATTAAACTCTTGCAGTATCAGTTCGACAAAACAGCAAAAACGTCCTTCTTAAAAAGGAACAATTCGAGCGCCGTCTTCTGTTCCTCTTTTAGACAAAAAGCCAAGTCTAACTCGTTCATGGAAATGATGCACACTTTTGAACAATGACAACCCTGTTGTCAAATGCTGAGGCTGACCTTCCCCCCCCAAAAAAATAAAAAATAAATTCATTGTAGTGGCCAAAAGCCGTTTTAAACAACTGGTGTTATTGCGATCTTACAATGTTTACTAATGACTTTGCAGTCGCAGCGCTGTCGTCATCTGTTTAACACGCCTCTGGCACGCCTATATCAGATACACCGATGTGATTGGTGCAGCTCGGCAACAAATGCATAGTTAATGAGCAGAATTACTCGGTGCCAGAGTAACTTGCTGAGCAAATTCAAATTGTGCTCTCGCGAGAACTCTGGATTTCCATGGTATAGGTTAAGTGCTTTGAAGGCAGATCCCTGAGTGTTTGATATCACTGTAAGAGACCTATGAAGATAGTTGTTAATAACCGCATTCATGTCTGACCTTACATGTAGTTGGTAGTCATTCAGCTTTAATAAATGTGAGATAACTGAGGGGAAGAAATCTGCTTCAAATACAGTTGGAGCATATAGGCTAATGAAAGCAACTTTT
Organism: Umbra pygmaea; assembly: GCA_016801145.1. Taxonomy (NCBI): domain Eukaryota; kingdom Metazoa; phylum Chordata; class Actinopteri; order Esociformes; family Umbridae; genus Umbra; species Umbra pygmaea. Next base: position 9,886 of record JACXGM010031000.1, read on the forward strand.
TACCTTGAATGGACCTACAGCAAAAAGCTAATCATCCATCATTGTCAGAGCCAGTTCTTCCAACTAAAAGAGTAATACCATGTCTCATTAATATCAGAAATCCTTTCGTGCGAGTACCGTCAGCCGCTGCCACAACTGGTTTGTAAAAGAGATTCTGAACTCTAGTTACATCATTAGGTTTGAGATGCGTTTCTTGAAGTAGTGCAATATGTACTTTCTACGTAAGAAGTCCAAGACTTTTGAGCGTTTGTAAGGTGAGTTTAGTCCCCTAACATTAAATAACATAACATACATTTTTTATATTTGTCAGTGTTGTTAGCCTTCACTTGGGTTTGCGCCTCTGCGTTGGTGGTGGAGCCCTGTTTTATCCCCCCCTGTTGGCCGGTCTGTGTATTGCAGTGGTCGAAAAAAACTATGGTCCTTGGTCTTGAGGTATTCTTCGAAAAAGATCTGATGTTCTCTATCTATCTTCAACGGAGAGCTATGGGACGTCCCCTGTTCTGGTATCCAAATAGGGTGCAACTTTTGGAGGTAGCCTCTTGGATCATCTCCCTCAGTGCCCGTTGGCAGACCAACCAGTCGAACATTATTCCTCCTGGATCTATCCTCTAATTCATTAACCTTCTTCTGTAACTTAGTCACCTCCGCGACACAGCAGCTAGTCTCTTTCTCATTCTTATGCAAGCTAACATGTATGTTATCTATCTTGTTGAAAATGGTGCTTAATTATTTAGTGTGGATATCCTCTTGTTCTTTCAGTGACCAGAGGATATTGTTATTCTCAGCCATGTGTTTTTGTATGGGATCAAGAGCATTTTCCAGAGACTCTTTTAACATTAGACATATAGGCAAACATGGCTGTAGCCATGGCAGCAAAAAGTCAGATAAACAAATTATTTTTATAAACAATTGTTTCTGTTATGTTTTGTGCTGCGCACTTGCACTCTTAAAAAGCAGTGAGCCTTAAAATCTTTGGTTGTTAGCTAAGTTAATGGGAGCATGTGGTGTTCGTATGTACCAATCCTGTGCAGGCGTTGTTAAACGTGGTCTGTCACTGTGAGGACGATCAGCTGTCCTTCCTGTCTCCCTGTAGCGCTGTCTTAGTTGGCCTGCCAACTCTCCTGACCTGAACCCCATAGAGAATCTGTGGGATATTGTGAAGAGGAAGTTGAGAGACTCAAGACCCAACACTCTGGATGAGCTTAAGGCCGCTATCGAAGCATCATGGGCCTCCATCACACCTCAGCAGTGCCACAGGCTGATTGCCTCCATGCCACGCCGCATTGAAGCAGTTATTTCTGCAAAAAGATTCCTGACCAAGCATTGACTGCATAACTGAACATAATTATTTGAAGGTTGACTTTTTCTATTTTTTTTTGTATTACAAACACTTCTTTTATTGGTCAGATGAAATATGCTAATTCTTTGAGATAGGAATTTGGGGTTTTCATGAGCTGTATGCCAAAATCATCAGTATTAAAACAATAAATGACCTGAAATATTTCAGTTGGTGTGCAATGAATCTAAAATATACGAAAGTTTAATTTTTATCATTACATTATGGAAAATAATGAACTTTATCACAATATGCTAATTTCTTGAGAAGGACCTGTATGTTAGAGTACTTGTGGGGGTTTATAACTGTTTCAATGTATCATTGTTTCTTTGTTCTCCCTTTATGCAGCACACAACCATGACATGCTATGAATCAAGACCCCTTTAAGAGATCAGACAATAAAATACCACTGGCGTTTCATCAAACCCTGTCTACTCCCTGTTCTTATTTCATTGCTCCATATCACCTGACGTCTTCTGACAAACTGTCCGCTCACCAAACCCTCACTTCACCAGAACCAGTTCCTTTAATCACAATTTGAATGTAACTGAAAAATGTAACTAAAAAGTTCTCAAATGTGAATCCTCAATCTCTTTCTTTAGAATGCCTTTAATAAGAAAGGTGAGTACATGTCTTGAATTAACATCAAATAAATTACATTTAGAAATATGTTAAAGTTGTATTTCATTTTGTACCATTATATCATGAAGGGAAATTAGTCAGAGGCTTAATTATCATTCAATCTACCCACTGACCCTATATATTTATTAAGATCATAATGTAAGTTAAATTATTTAACCCACTAACTCTAGATATTTATTAAGATCATAATGTAAGTTAAATTATTTAACCCACTGACTCTAGATATTTATTAGGATCATAATGTAAGTTAAATTATTTAACCCACTGACTCTAGATATTTATTAAGATCATAATGTAAGTTAAATTATTTAACCCACTGACTCTAGATATTTATTAAGATCATAATGTAAGTTAAATTATTTAACCCACTGACTCTACATATTTATTAAGATCATAATGTAAGTTAAATTATTTAACCCACTGACTCTACATATTTATTAAGATCATAATCTAAGTTAAATTATTTAAACCACTGACCCTAGATATTTATTAAGTTCATAATGTAAGTTAAATTATTTAACCCACTGACCCTAGATATTTATTAAGATCATAATGTAAGTTAAATTATTTAATCCACTAACTCTAGATACTTATTAAGATCATAATGTAATTTAAAGTATTTAACCCACTGACTCTAGATATTAGGATCAAAATGTAAGTTAAATTATTTAAACCACTGACTCTAGATATTTATTAAGTTCATAATGTAAGTTGAATTATTTAACCCACTGACTCTAGATATTTATTAAGATCATAATGTAAGTTAAATTATTTAACCCACTGACTCTAGATATTTATTAAGATCATAATGTAAGTTAAATTATTTAACCCACTGACCCTAGATATTTATTAAGATCATAATGTAAGTTGAATTATTTAACCCACTGACTCTAGATATTTATTAAGATTATAATGTAAGTTAAATTATTTAACCCACTGACCCTAGATATTTATTAAGTTCATAATGTAAGTTAAATTATTTAACCTACTGACTCTAGATATTTATTAAGTTCATAATGTAAGTCAAATCATTTAACCTACTGACTCTAGATATTTATTAAGTTCATAATGTAAGTCAAATCATTTAACCCACTGACCCTAGATATTTATTAAGTTCATAATGTAAGTTAAATTATTTAACCCACTGACTCTAGATATTTATTAAGATCATAATGTAAGTTAAATTATTTAACCCACTGACCCTAGATATTTATTAAGATCTAAATGTAATTTAAA
>JACXGM010031001.1:0-13100 GCA_016801145.1 Umbra pygmaea
GTAACACGACTTCAGTGCTGCTCTTTCTTCAGCATTTACTGGAGGAGGGGAAATCGCCTGACACTATAAGTGTTTATGCGTCAGCCATGTCAGCTTGTCAAGATGGATGGGGGAATGCCTCTATTTTTCCCACCCGTTGATTACGTGTTTTTGACGAGAGCTTGCTGCTTACGGCCCACCGTTAGGACTGGCCCCCCCCGAAAGGGGAGCTGTCCGTGGTTCTGGACGCACTACAGAAACCATTTTTTGATGCTCTGGAATCGATCTCTTCGAGATCGTTATCCAATATATGGCCCTCCTCCTTGCGTTATCTTCTGCGAAGATGGTGAGTGACCTAGGCACTCTCTTTGTTCATCCGAGTGGCTGCATCATTTATGGTGACCTCAGTAGAACTGTTTTGAGTCCAACCCATCCTTCTTTCCCAAAGTAATCAAGACCGCTTACAGGTCTAGGATTTTGGGACTCTAGCCTTCTCTTCCCCTCCCTTGTATGTGGTCAAGAGAGGTTTACACTGCTCGTGTCTGGTGCACGTTTAGGCTGTATATGTGGCCAAGACTGCACACGTTGATTCATTGCAGCAGCCTTGTGTGCTATGGATCAGCGGGTTGAGTTGTGTTATGTCTCCTCTAGCTTGACTTCCCCTGAAGAGGTAAGTGCTCACTCCACAAGGGGTGTGGCGACTTCGGTCGCTATCCTTGGTGGTGTGGGGGTGGGGGAGATCTGTGAAGCAGTCTCATGGTCTTCGCCTTCTCTCTCTGGTGAATTACTCCTTGGATTTTAATCACACGGGTCTCCGTTCGGTGCTCCCTGAGGAGGGTCCCAGATAGATGGTGAGTGTGTGCTCTCCCTCGTGTTTGATGACTGTGTTGTTCTTGCTCGTTTTACTCTGTGAGTTGCATCAGTGCAAGAATTTTATTCTGTTCTTGTCAGGACAGTCGGACTGTGTTTTAGATACTCCTTTGGCTTATTGTCTGTCGCAGTCTTCCTTCCCTTCTGGAATTATTCTTTTAGGGCCTTTTTAGGTTCTACAAGGAGTAATCAGGGGGACATTGACGGCGCTGCGCTTCGCCCTTAACCACTAGGAGCTAGAGCTCCCCCTATGGGGCGGAGCTCCACGATATAGAACGATAGTTACCAGAGTTAACTGGTAGGAAACTTTTTGCCTGATTACTCTTCCAGATAACGGCTTCCATTTTTCGGGAGAATGTGATGGCGGGGTGGACCCCCTATATAGCTGGCGCGGTCACTGGCAGGAAGTGACGTATATACAAACTTTTTCAGATGCAACCTGCTGCGCAGGAGGGATAAACCACTAGGAGCTAGAGCTCCCCCTATGGGGCTCCGCTCCACTCATAGAACTGGAGTTACAATAACTCCGGTAACTATCGTTTTGCTTTCTCGAAGTCTTTGTGTGACATTAAACTACGTTTGCTATTGCATCTCCTTTGCGCCTGTCTTTACTCTATGTGATATGAAAGGGATACGTGACATCTACAGTGTTTTCACAACTTTCAAAAAGAGGAAAAAAACTGGGAGAGATTGATAATGGCAGCGTTAACTAGTTTTTTGTAATTTGATACAATTTACAACTAGGGCTGGGCGATAATTCAATATTTATCATTATCGAGTTTTTGAAAATAATATTGAGAAGAATATCCAATATTGCCATAACAGCTGTTTTTGTTCTGAAACAAAGAAACATCTAAGATATCTGTAATATTTGTTACAAATGTCAATAGTTTACGTCTACTTCCCTAATTAGCTAAAATGAGAGAAACACGTTTGTGAAAGAGAATTCAGTAGTTGCATGTTTGTGTTCAGTTCACATTTGCACTAAGCATTGCAAACATGTTGTGTAAGATTAGAATGTCTGTTTTAAGTACTTTCTCCAAACAGGGATGACCTAATATACTATTCTGTTAAGGTATTTGATTGCAATACTTCTACCGATTATAATAAAACAAACTATAGACATTTGTCTTTCCTTCCTGAAGTGGCTTTCAGAGGCTTGTTTGGGGGGCGTTCCTCATGCCGTTTTCTACAGATACAGTATGCAGCGACTAGCCTAATAACTTGCATCCTTCGTTCGTTCCTGTACTTAAATGTGCGCATTTCCTTGAGGATTGTAATATAATTTTTTACAAATATTAGGCTACATGAAAACAGCAATGAGAACACCGATTTCAAATTTTGCCATTTCAACTATACTGGAGAATTGCTTTGAGGAAAATGGAGTTGTGATTCTACAGTTTTTTTCAATAATTTGCATGCGTGGCTCCATGAGTTTGCAAATTATTTCATTTAAATAGCTAGGTAGGTTCTGTAATACATCCTTATAAATCGAATGTCAGCCAATGTCTGGACCTTCTGAAATTCAAGGCGTTTCAGCCAATTGTAATGTATAGCAGGCAATGATGCGTGTGATAGTTTGTGCCAGTAATAAAGTGCAGCACTGCACTATATACTGCATCCAAATGTTTGAACCCTGATGCTGACCCATGCATAAATATTACATCACCATAATCAAGCACTGACATAAATGTGGATTGTACATTTCCCTTATATGCTGTGAAGACCAACATGATGAATTCCTATATTTATTGCTGGAACAAGTTGAACTTTGTCTCATCTTTATATAAGATTTTGTTCCAGAAATGTACTGTTGTTCGCAAACTCTAAGCTGGCCTTTAAGGAGGCTGGTATTTGAGGCTTACCAATGGTTTACGTCTTGTGGTAAACCCTCTGTATTTGCTCTGGTGAAGTCTTATCTTGATTGTTGACTTTGACACAGATACAACTACCTGCATGAAATCTGACCAATTGTTTTGAAAGGGATTTTCTTCACCAGGTAAATAATCTGTAATCCCCCATATTTGTTTTCACAGCCTTTTGGTGCTCTTGAACTCATCAGTGTATTATTTATTTTTAAGAATGTACAAAATTGTTGATTTGGACACAAATAATGTTTTTGCTCTCTGTCTGATTGGTTTGTTTTGATTTGTCATCCCAACGATGGCTGGATTCAGTTACAGCTCATTGCAATTCATATTGACAGTTAACAGCAACAGATTCTGATTTGAAATCTAGAACCTTTATACGCTTACCTGTAAATGAACTAATGTGAGAATGGCACACACCTGGACATAGAAGGTTCATCCGATTTTAATGTAAATACCATCAAATTAATGCTGAAAGTCTGCACTTTGAGTTTATATTGGATTTTTTTTATCCAATGTGCTGTGGAAGACACCTAAAATAATTATGACTTAGTCATGTCCAAATATTTATGGACCTGTCTTTAGGTGCTTTAATGTCAGCAAAGGAAGGGACTCTGTATACTCTACACCTCTTTTGAGATGTGCGGGGTGGTACCTCCTCATAGGTTTAAATGGAAGAAGATTGCATTGGGAGTCATTTTAAGATTTGGCTATTGAATACTAATTAATGTTGTTGGGTAAAGCCAGAGAACGGTTGCAAATTTTTGCAGTTCAGTCAAAACAATTGTTCCAACCCCCAAATTAATGTTTATTAATATTTATGGACAGATCGACCATATCCTTGTGAGACTTGATCTTAAAGACTTGATACTTATGATATTAATATTGTTTAAATACTCCCCCTCTATGCACTTTAGACCTATTAATAGGGCCCTATAACACGGACGGAATCGCGGAATCTATCAATAAAAACGGAATTTACTTATAACACGGAATCTTGCGGAATTTGCATAATTTCGAGCAATCTATATATATTTTTTCTATAATCCAAATATATTCCAGTAATATTAACAACTGTCATTGAGTTTGACCTAATACAAAAGGCAGCAAACATGAAAGATAATTTGCGTTTTACATATAGGCTATATGCTGTGTGTCTCTCTACTGAATTTGGCCAGCATGCGCTCCGTCATATAGTTCACGTTGTAATCCGCTTGATAACTGACAGCTATTAACGACGGTATTCACTCCATTCTAAATTTTCCAATCAAACAACGCTTGTTTTTCTAAATTTAATCACTTATCCAAATGCATATAACTAGGTATAGGCTACTATGTTCCTTCGCCTGAAACAATTCTCTGACGGTCTTGCTAATCAAGCAACTCGCACTCAGGGAGAGCAAGGTCGAAATAGCGGGACTGCTGCTGAATTTTATGGCTTTGTCCACACGATTGCGCCTGATACAACTTCTTCAAATTGAGTAGACAAAAATATCTTAGGAAATCTTTGTCTACTCTTTTATTTTTTATTGTGGGTAGATTCATCTGTAAGAAGAAATAATGTGTTATTAACATGACTAATATTTCGTGAAATAGCCTTCTGCCTGTCTAGAAATAAGTACTTTGATCATATAGAAAGTAAATCTAGCCTACCTGGCAATGATTGATCAAACTGTACAGCAAAATTCTCTATGTTTTAGGTTCGGGTGAGGGCTTCTGAATGCAACTTTTGTCCAAATCACGGAAATTGGAAAAAATAACGAAAATCACGGAATTTGGAAAGAAATAAAACGGAATTGCCCAAAAAAATAACATGGATTTCATAGGGCCCTATATTAAGGATTTAGACCCTCCACCCACAGTGATCACATTATAGTGGGTGTACATTGACTAATGGCCAATAGCATTACAGCATGTTGTTTTTTAAAATGCTGCTTATTCTTTTTTCAGGCTTCAGTTCTGCTGAGGTCATGTTGGAGGGAGTTTCAGTACAAGTCAGCCTCATTGGGCTGCTTCTGGCGTGCGCTACCACAGCAACGACCAGTAAGGTAGGGTCAAAGCTAAGATCACATAGGTAAAGGTGATACAATCTGTCATTTTGTTAAGGGATTATATTCTCGTGTTGATTAATAATTGATTTACGTGTGTGTGCGTGTGTGTGTGTGTGTGTGTGTGTGTGTGTAAAGATGCAGGCTTTTTTGTGCATGCCACAGTATGCCACACTACTATGGGGTGTTTTTTTCTGCTATATGTTACAATGCAATGTTTAAAATTGTAATTGGTTATGCAAAAAATAATGTTTAAGCATTTTCTATAGGAAAAGCAACCCTCCATTGTATTGCAGGTGCACGAGCAACAATGATAAAAACAATAATGTCATTATATAACATGTGTTTTCATGATAAAACAGATTTGATGATGTTTCCTGGTCCTTTGTAGAACAGAGATTGGGATATCTACAGCTTTCACATCAACTCCACAGTGACCAGTCGCTATGCAACCACTATCATCACCAGCCGAGTGGCAAATCGAATCAACGCGTCACAGGAAATAGAATTCCATGTCAAGATCCCAAAGAATGCCTTCATCAGTAAATTCAGAATGTAGGTCTATATTTTTTTGTAGCACTCCCATTTTGTAAGGGTGAGTTGCCATCATGTTAAATGCTTTCCATTATATATTTGCCAAGCTGTGCACTGATGGCAGTCAAATATTTTGGAGATTTACAGCCTTCCCCAGATCCATGTGCTCATATCTTCTTCTAGATTTCCTTTACCTTAGCTTTACTTTCAGGTGAGCATTGCGCATCCTCTGTATGAAGATGAAAAAATTAACCAGGACTCTCATATTAATTTATCAGGGTCCCCACAGAAACACTTTCCGAGAGTCAGGCCCATATTAAGACTTCATTGTGCCACTGGGCAACAGTGTCTCAATTGCCCCCCACACAACCAAACCTACATAACATTAAGATATTTATATGCCAATTTATATGTCACTGACTGCACTGCTAAGAAATACACTTAACAAAGCTTTCCAAAATCTAAATAGGTTAACAAAAATATATGATGGGTATCCATAAACAGTAGTCGCAGTCCATAAACAGTAGTCATGAATGCAGGGTTTGGTTTACAGGAAATCCAGGCAGACAAAATCAGGATCCAGGGAGTAATCAGTAGGCAGGCAAGGTTTGGTACACAGGAAGATCAGGAATAGTGCATTACCAGGCACACGGATATCCAGACAGCAGGCAGGGTTCAGTACACGGAGAGACTCAGGCATAGGCACAAAAGGGCAGATCCAAAAGAAAGTCACACAATAAAAACAGGTCTATACAGGAATAGATACGGGGTAAATAAAGAACGGGCGATCTGAATACGAGCTGATTGGAATCTGGCTAGAAGGATGCATTCATAGGTACTCTGGCTGAAGAGCATTACTGGAGTAGGGATGTGTTCATAGGAATCAGGGAGAAGGATAAACACAAGGGCATACATACAAATGGAAAAAACACTAGAACCTGCAGGATACAAGGACAACATTACAGCTATCACAAACATTCAGTGGTGTTGCATGAGTAAAAGCTCTGGGGAAGCACATTTGGGGAAGAACAAAACAAAATTGTTATTATTGATTAAAAGGATCTACATACAGTACATGACTGATGACTTAAGAAGTAACAACTTAAAGAAACACTCCAGACCCCTAAACAGCTCAAAGTCGTTGTGCCGGTCATGTTTCCAACACAAAAGTCACAAAAAACACTTTCTCAGTGCATTCGGTAATTCCCAACGCGGCCACCGTAAATGTCTGGAAATTCAGGGGAGGTGTTTTGCTGACTTCATGATCTTTGTCTCTTTTTATTTTCCAATTGACTCGATTCAAAAATTGACTCGATTCAAAACGAACATTTAATAGTTTAGAAAATGTTGCGGTGACGTCACTGTGTGAATTTCCAGACACGGTCGCTAAGTTGGGAATTATTTAAGTTCATTTTCAGTGACTTAAGTGTCAGAAAAATTACTGGCACAATGAGTTTGAGCTGTTTAGGGGTCTGGAATGTTCTTTTAAGATAGCAACCATGTAAAGCAATTAAGTCCAACAGCAGCATAAATATGAGATGTTGTAATTCAGGCTATTGTATCCGAATAACATCCAACAATGGAACACATTTCAAAATGAATAAAACGACACTTTCTAATTGCGCAACATGCAATCTGCATAAGTTAGAAAATCTTTTTTACCTTCTACATCAACAAAATAAAACAGAAAGAAAAGTATAACTGGTTTATCTCTGAATTAAGTAAATGTGATGGATTTTCATTCTATAGACTTAAGAAAAAAACAGAAAATAGGCTACTACAGCATGTATAAATCCTTTGATATTATTATTTTTTGTATATAGTTGCAGTCCTAGCATTTTCTCATGTACAGTACCCAACCCTCTTTCTGTCTCTCTGTCTTCCTAAGGACCATAGAGGGGCAGACATATGATGGAGTTGTTAAGGAGAAGGAGGAGGCTCAACAGCAGTACACTCAAGCTGTGTCTCGTGGACAAAGTGCTGGTATAGTCAGGTGGGTGTGTGTTTGAGGCATAGTCAGGTGGGTGTGTGTTTTAGGCATAGTCAGGTGGGTGTGTGTGTGTTTTAGGCATAGTCAGGTGGGTGTGTGTTTGAGGCATAGTCAGGTGGGTGTGTGTGTTAGGCATAGTCAGGTGGGCAGTAGCAGTGGCAGCAAAAACTGTACTGTACTGTTAGTAGTGTCCTTTAAACTGTCCTATGACTCCAAGACAGTGTCCTGTTACTCTTATGACTGTCCTGTGACAGTCAGACACTACTGTGACTCCCATGAATGTCCTGTGATAGTCAGACACTGTCCTCTACACTGTCCTGTGACTCCCATATCTGTCCTGTGACAGTCAGACACCGTCCTGTACACTGTCCTGTGACTCCCATCACTGTCCTGTGGCTCTTATGACTGTCCTGTGACAGTCAGACACTGTCCTGTACACTGTCCTGTTACTCCCATATCTGTCCTGTGACAGTCAGACACTGTCCTGTACACTGTATTAGTGTTTTAATAGTGTGTATTAGTATTGTAAGTGTGTAATAGTGTGTATTAGTGTTGTAGTAGTGTGTATTATTGTTGTAATAGTGTGTATTAGTGTTGTAATAGTGTGTATTTGTATTGTAATAGTGTATAATAGTGTGTATTTGTATTGTAATAGTATATAATAGTGTGTATTAGTATTGTAATAGTATATATAAGTGTGTATTAGTATTGTAATGGTGTATAATAGTGTGTATTAGCATCGTAATAGTATATAATAGTGTGTATTAGTGTTGTAATAGTGGGTATTAGTTTTGTAATAGTGGGTAATGGTGTGTATTAGTGTTGTAATAGTGTGAATTATTGGTGTAAAAGTTTTTAGTTGTATTGTAATAGTGTGTAATAGTGTGGACTAGTATTGTAATAGTGTGCATTGGTATTGTAATAGTATACTATGTGTGTGTGTATTAGTGTTGTAATAGTGGGTATTAGTATTGTAAGTGTGTAATAGTGTTTATTAGTGTTGTAATAGTGTGTATTAGTATTGTAATATTGTATAGTAGTATTGTAATAGTGTGTAATAGTGTGTATTAGTATTGTAATAATTTGTATTAGTATCTTAATAGTGTGTATTGTTATTGTATTAGTGTATAATGGTGTGTATTTGTATTGTAATAGTGTATAATGGTGTGTATTGGCATTGTAGTGTGTATTAGTATTGTAATAGTGTGTAATAGTGTTTATTAATATTGTAATATTGTGTATTAGTATTGTAATAGTTTGTAGTAATATTGTAATAGTGTGTATTAGTATTGTAATAGTGTGTATTAGTATTGTAGGGTGTTCCGCTCATTTTTTTCTGTCCCTGAGGTTTGAACAACTTTATAAATGTGAAAATTTCATAACGCTATAATTTACTTTAAAATATATTTTATTTTGGCCCCTGTGTTGAAATGCCTGATTTTATTAAGTTTTGAAAAATATTGAGAGAATAAGGGTAAACTTGGTGTAACCATAAAAATGCAGCACCAAGAATATAAGTTGTTGAAAAAATGTGCAATGATGTTCTAAACAGCCTCTGAAATACATTGGCATAATATTAAACAAGTATTTTTTAATACCAAATAATTATAGAGAAACATGGCAGTTCTGAATATTTCCATTAACATGGGGAATCATGTCTGCCAAGTCAAACTTCTGGTATGTCTACTGGTGTAACCACCATTTTTGGAACCATTTTGAAAATTTTGAGCCAGAAGATCATGTGACAGGATGTGATGTCGAACAGAAGGACCTCTCACCCCTGACCCCAAACTGCCACAAGGCAAGGTTCGTAATCTCTCTACAATTTGTAAAAATGAAACATTTTCAGGTCATGGTCAGGTATGATGAAAATACATGTCAAATGGTATGACCTCAGTAAAATGTTAATAAACATAAGTTATAATAAAATATTAAAATTCATATTAAAAATAGTTTTAAATCTTCAAACCAAGGTCAAGTGTTTACATAGTCGTCCACAATAATGCCTGCAAATTTTGGTTTTTAATTTAACATTTAACATTTTTAAAAATGGCTCCAACAAGGGTGGTTACACCAGTAAACATACCAGATGTTTTACTTGGCAGACATAATTCCCCATGTTAATGGAAATATCCAGAACTGTCATGTTTCTCTATTATTATTTTGTATTAAAAAAAACTTGTTTAAGATTATGCCAATGTATTTCAGAGGCTGTTTAGAACATCATTACACATTTTTTCAACAACTTATATTCACACCAATATTCTTGGTGCTGCATTTTTATTGTTACACCATTTAGACAATTTTGCCCTTATTCTCTCAATATTAGGGATGCTCATTTTGACCGTTTAACCGTTAACCGAAAATAAAACATTTGACCGGTTAATACTATCAGTTAAACGGTTAAGAAGTTTATTTTTATTTTTTACGTATATATAGCCTATATTAGTTGAATCACGTGGCGCGTTGACACGCGCAACCAGAGCCTGGCGCTTCATTTTGAAAGGTGGGGAGATGCAGGTAATGAGGAGCGAAATATACCGGCTGTCTGTTTTGCATCTACAACGTGTTCTTCATTTAAAATGACAAGCCTTGAACATTTATGGTGACTGTGATATTAACTTGGGCTTTCATTTTTACATGTACAGAAACGTAACGCTATCGTATTGGGAAGCATATATTATTATTACAACAACCTGTTCACTGACAACACCTACTATAGTCTAGGCCTAGTCATATTTTCATTATCACACAATAACTGACATATTTTCACATTATAAACATCTCTCTCTCCAAATAGGCTTAATAATTGTATTAGCACTAAATTAATGAAAGTGTATTGCATAGTCAATGTTATGGGTCACTTTTAAAATCATGTCATATTTTATAATTATATCCTGGCCGTCAGGTAAAAAGCAATTAAGCATCCTCTCATTCGCCCTTAGAGGAAACCCCCCTAAAAAGGCCAGGTTAGAGGATGCTGGCCCAGAGAAGGTGGCTGAAAGGGTAGGCCCATTAGAGGAGGAGACGGTGCAGGTGAAAGAGACGGTGCAAGGGGAAGAGACGGTGCAAGGGGAAGAGACGGTGCAAGGGGAAGAGACGGTGCAGGGGGAAGAGACTGTGCAAGGGGAAGAGACTGTGCAAGGGGAAGAGACTGTGCAGGGGGAAGAGACTGTGCAGGGGGAAGAGACTGTGCAGGTGGAAGAGACTGTGCAGGTGGAACACACAGGCATACCTTTGACAGCTAAATTACCTGTTTCAATTTCCTTATGTTCATGTCATACACACTGAAATAATACATGCATGCAGAGTAGAGCCTGACCGATAAAGGATTTTTAAGGCTGATACCCATGGATGGATTGGGACAAAAATTTGGCCCGGGACATTAGATGGATCGCCCGAGGGGGGGGGGTGCGCGCGCTGTATCTGTTCTCTCCCTGCTTCCATCATTCACTCTGGGTTTCTGTAATTGACCGACCCTCCCGATGGCCAGTTCGTCCCTGCTGATACTGATACAAATATTTGATGTTTTTTTATTAAAAAATTTGATTCCGATATATTTGCCGATATGTATAAAAACAGTCCAGAAACGAGTTACAAAACATAAACAGATTTCCTATTTATAACATTAGTTCTTCATAGTTATTTATGTTTCCTCAATAAAATAATATGATAATGCAGTTTAAAAATAAACCTGTTTGTTTTATGGTCACAACAGAACAGAGGAACATCAAAATATAATAAAGTTTTAATAAAATGTATAAAAATACAAACTTAAGATATGAAACTTAAAAGCATTTGAACAAAAACACAACAAAAACAAAATAAATCTAAGTTACCAGTATTAATATACTTACTAGCTACATAAATATAACTTTAAACAAGACTGGAAATAAATATTGTGTTAAGTTCTATAAGTTCTAATAAATAAAAACAACAGCAAAATGTAAACTATATACAGTATATGAGGTAATGTCCTGATTCAGTCAGTCCTAAATTGCCGCAGAGGCAGCTTTAAAAGAAAAATATTATTGCCGATACCGATAGTTTGGAAATTGCCTAATATCGGCTGATAATATCGGATATATCAATTGGGCTTTAATGCAGAGTTATGTACCATATTGTTACAGGACTAGAGACGACGAACCCCTTAAAGAACAATTCCAGAGCCAAATGAACCTAGGAGTTAATAACACATGGGTACTGAGTCAACTTTTCTCTGGGATATGTTTCTATGCTAATTGAATGTGCCCAGTTTTAGTGCAAACTAATAATTACCTTATAATGCTAGTTGTGAGGGCATGGATTAGGGCTGGGCGATATATCGAGTTTTAGCTGTATATTCGAGTTTGCTTTTTAGCAGGATAAGTAAAGGCCTTGATTGTGCTAGTCGAATATATGTTTCTTTTGCGCCCATATTTTTTCTGCGTGCATACCACAGGGTGAGCATCCGGTTTGGCAAAGTGACCCAAATGAGGAAGTGCCTTAAACCTGCATTCTATCTGAATTCCAGCTGGGGGTGATACATCTGGTTGCAAAAGAGCTAGGTTTCTGTAATAGTCTATGAGAATGAGAGACATAATATACTTGA
Organism: Umbra pygmaea; assembly: GCA_016801145.1. NCBI lineage: Eukaryota > Metazoa > Chordata > Actinopteri > Esociformes > Umbridae > Umbra > Umbra pygmaea. The sequence goes on from JACXGM010031001.1 coordinate 11,881, forward strand.
TTTATTACCTCAGTGAACATTTTCATAATGAGTATATGGTGTCAATCTCTAGATTTACCTTTTTGTAATTATCATGATGTTCATTTTTTAATCATGGTCTTGTTGATTTTAAAATCGGCGATAAAGCAAAGGGGCGTTTAGGGCGTGGTTATGGTTGTACGACAAGACACTCAAAGGAGTTGGTAGTTTAGTTTTTCCGGTAAGTAACGTTACGTTTTGTTTTACATTATGTTTTAATACTGTTTTTTGTTAGCATCCCAATTAATATCAGCTAGCTACCTAGATTACTCCTCCCTCTCGTTTAAAATCGTCACATCCGCAAACAAGATGTCTGCACCCACAACGGCAAATTTGATGACCCAAATCAGATCTTCACAAACCAATGGGTGATGTCACACATGTTACGTCCAGTGATATATACGGTCTATGGCACGTACACTTAAAAAACAGCCCTGTGTTGGCGCTTTCTGTAGAGCTCCTTTCCGCACCCTTGGTCAGTGCATCTCCTTAAACAATATATAAATAAAAAAATAGATAAAAATAAAGAACATATGTATATTTTGTTGTTTTTATATGTAAAGCCATGTAAACCATGATGAATAAGGCTTTTCAATGCATATTTTTAATCCCCCAGAGCTCCTGGATTAGTGTGCAATGTTTGGAGGCCATACAAACAACATCAAAATGCTGCATCTATTTTTCACTACATTTCTATATGTTTTTGAAATCCCAGTTATTTTTCACTTCCTAAAATTGTTGGTGTTGTGCAGAATGATGTCCTACATAATTGCTGAGTTGTTATTTTGTCATTTTCGATTCCCACTTTCTGTCTGTAATGTGTTTAGTAAAAAAACGACTGTCTCAAAAACATTGTCAGGACAGCGTCAGACTGTAACAGGACAGTCATAAAAGCCACAGGACAGTGTACAGGACAGTGTCTGACTGTCACAGGACAGTGATGGGAGTCACAGAACAGTCATCTGAGTCACAGGACAGTTGTGGGATTTAATGGACAGTGTAAAGGACAGTGTCTGACTGTCACAGGACAGTCATGGGAGTCACAGGATAGTGTACAGGACAGTGTCTGACTGTCACAGGACAGTCATGGGAGTCACAGGATAGTGTACAGGACAGTGTCTGACTGTCACAGGACAGTCATGGGAGTCACAGGATAGTGTACAGGACAGTGTCTGACTGTCACAGGACAGTCATGGGAGTCA
>JACXGM010031002.1:0-13099 GCA_016801145.1 Umbra pygmaea
CTTGATACAGCCGCTGCACAGCCCTTGCCCACAAAGCACTACAGAAGGTGATCGAGGGCCCTCCATCCATAGCCACCTGTCCTGACACTACCTACCTACATTGGAGTTTGACTCTCTCTTTTTACTTTCTTGTTTGTTTATATTGATTAGAGTATTATTTTTATTACTAGTGTTATCTGCATTGTTGGGGAGGACTGAAGGTAATGTGAATAAAATTGTTAAGATTTAATTAAATATATTTGCACATGTATATTTGTATGTTTATTTTTGTATATTTTTAATAATATTAAAAAGCCTAATACCTGGGGTATGAAGCATCTGCGCAAAAATGAACAATTTGAACGATTCAGATACTAGTACCGAGCAGTATACTGGATCATAGAAGTAATGCGCTTGCGCAAAAATGAACGATTTGAACGATTCAGATACTAGTACCGAGCAGTATAATGGTCATAGAAGTAATGTGCTTGTGCGAAGATGAACGAAATGAACGATCCAGTATGAATCGTACGTACCGGTCTTTTAAAAGATTCGTTCAAAATGAACGAATCGTTCATGAATCGCCCATCACTATTCTGGAGCCCTGCTAAGTGTTGAAGGAAAGATCTTCTTTAGCAAGGTTGCAAAGTAGTTGGCTGAGTTCTTCCTAAAAAATGGATACATAGACACCTCTGTGCAGGAAGGTGGCATACCAGGTGTCCCAGGCTGCATAGAGCACACAGGTGTGGTTACACAGCTCCTCAGAGAAGCAAAGGAGAACAGGGGTGATCTGGTGGTGCTGTTGTAACATCTGGCCAACGCCTATGGCTCTATGCCCCACAAACTGGTACAAGAGACTCTGGAGAGGCACCATGTTCCTGCCATAGTGAGAGACCTTATCCAGGATTACTACAGTGATTTTAAGATGAGAGTCTCATCTGGGTCAAAAACATCAGAGTGGCACAGGCTTGAGGTGGGAATCATCATTGGCTACACAATTTTAGTGATCCTGATCGATCTGGCAATGAACATGTTGGTGAAATCTGCTGGAACCAGAGTGCAGAGGGCCCAAATCCAAGACTTGAATATGGCAACCACCAATCTGAGCCTTTATGGATGACCTAACAATGACGACTGAGTCAGTGCCCAGAGCCAGATGGATCCTGAAGGGTCTGGAGAGGCTGATTGAATGGGCCAGGATGTCATTCAAGCCAGCCAAATCCAGATCTTTAGTGCTGAAGAAAGGCAGCATGGTGGAGAAGTTTTGTTTTACCATCTCAGGAACTGAAATCCTGACCCTGTCTGAAAAACCAGTGAAAAGCCTGGGAAAGACCTTCAACAGCAGCCTCAGGGGTACAATATCCATCAAAAATACCTGCGAGGAGATTTGAAAAAGTGGCTGAAAAATGTAGACAAAACTTGGCTCCCTGGAAAGTTTAAGGCATGGGTGTACCAACATGGGATTCTGCCAAGGATACTGTGGCCTCTGCTCTTGTACAAGTTTCCGATTTCGACTATCTCAGAACTGGAAAGGAGAGTCAGCAACTACCTAAGGAGATGGCTGGGACTCCCGAGGAGCTTAAGCAGCATCTTCCTTTATGGAAACACCCTGCAAGCTGCAGCTCCCACTAAAATCCATCGAAGAGGAGTTCAAGGTCTTGCGAGTAAGAGAGATGCTGCAGTTCGGTGAGTCTAGGGATCCCAAAGTCTCCGGAGCAGGGGTAGAGGTCAAGACTGGCAGGAAATGGAGGGCAGAGGTGGCAGTTAATCAGGCAGAGTTATGGCTACGCCATGTTGACCTGCTGGGAGCAGTGGCCAGAGGAAGGGCTGGGCTAGGAGAGGTGAGGGCGGTGGTGGAGGAGAGGTCCAGCAAACCAGTGGGAATGGCACGTCAGGGAGCCTGGACTAGATGGGAACAAGCTGTGGAGAGGAAGATCACATGGGCTGACCTCTGGCGGGCAGAGCCACACCTCATCAAGTTCGTGGTTCAGGCAGTCTATGACTTCCTGCCCAGCCCATCCAACCTGCACACCTGGGGTCTGGTCTATACACCAGGATGTGCCCTGTGCCAGAGAAAGGGAACCCTTGAGCACATGTTAAGCGGCTGTCCAAGAGCTTTGGGGGAGGGCTGGTATTGCTGGAGGCATGACCAGGTGCTCAAAACAATTGCAGAGAGCATCCAGGTTACCATCAGCAGCTGCCGGAGGTCAAAGCCCTCCAAGCAAACCATCAGCTTCATCAGGGCCGGAGAGAAGCCGGAAAGATCTTCCAAGATAACATCAGGGCTTCTGAACACCGCACAGGATTGGCAGCTAACAGTGGATTTGGGCAGACAGCTTAAGTTCCCTCAGCATGCCATCAAGACCACCCTGAGACCTGACATTGTCTTGGTATCTGAGGCAACAAACAACCTGGTCAAGTTGGAGCTCACTGTGCCATGGGAAGAATGGAGGAAGCTTTCGAGAGGAAGAGGGAGAAATATGATGGCCTCGCCAGCAAGGTATTGTATTGTAAAAGTGTGTATTAGTACTGTAATAGTGTATAGTAGTGTGTTTTATTATTGTAATAGTGTACAATAAAGTTTATTAGTATTGTAATAGTGTGTGTTACTATTGTAATAGTGTGTATTGGTATTGTAATAATATGTATTAGTATTGTAATAGTGTGTAATAGTGTGTGTTAGTATTGTAATAGTGTATATTTGTATTGTAATAGTGTATATTAGTATCGTAATAGTGTGTATTAGTGTGTATTACTATTGTAATAGTGTGTAATATTACGTATCAGTGTTGTAATAGTATCTATTAGCAGTGTTGGTCACGTTACTTTAAAAAAGTAATTAGTTATAGTTACTAGTTACTTCTCACAAAGAGTAACTGAGTTACTAACTAAGTTAGATCATTATAAAAGTAACTAATTACCAAGGTAAGTAATTATTGCGTTACTTAAAAAAGTCAAGTATGTCAAATAACTTGGAAGCCCCCAATATTAAATATGTTAAATGGATGAAATTGACACTAATTAGAATCAATTATTAATCTGAGTTTGAGTTATAAGAGTTTGCGGTGTGGAGAAAAATCTAGTTTAAGTTACTTTGATGTCGTGGCTCCATCTCCTTTTGTAGCGGAGCTCATGTTATCAGAGGCATTCTTGGCCACTAGTTTGTGGCAGCATGTGATGATGTGAGGTGCTTCATTAGATTCAAATGACTTGCCACCGATGTGGAGTATCTTTCTTCCTGTGCATAAGTTGCACATTACATAAACATTCTTGCCTTTCACATCAACATGGGAAAAGTAGTGCTTATTATACTTCGAGTTCGCAAAAGCTACCTTTGAACTCGTTGGACTTTCCATCGCTCTGACTCCTGGCCGTTGTTGTGTGTGCAACTCTGTCTGTGGGTATGTGTGAAATGAACAGTGAACACCTGCCCTACTCTGCCTCTGGTTGGTTGGGAAATGATGGAAATGTCTTCTAAGCCAATCATCATCAGTTGTGGTTGTCTACCACCCCCTGACACACAGACACACACACACCAGAGAAAAAAACTTTGCAGGTCCTGCAGAGAAAAAGCAAAAGACAGTAATTAGTTTGATTACTCATTACTGAAAAAAGTAACACCGTTAGTACCGCTGTTTTTTATAATGCCATTATTCCCATCACTGTCTATTAGTGTTGTAATAGTATGTATTAGTGTTGTAATAGTGTATAATAGTGTTTATTTGTATTGTGATAAGGTGTGTTAGTATTGTAATAGTGTGTAATAGTGTTGTAATAGTGTTTAATATTGTGTATCAGTGTTGTAAGTATATATTAGTGTTGTAATAGTGTGTAATAGTATGTTGTAGTGTTGCAATAGTGTATAATAGTTTAGTGTATAATATAATAGTGTGTATTATTATTGAAGATTTAGCTGAATAAATTTATTCTAAATGCACCTATGGAAGATCAACTACAAAAGCATGAAACACTGTACATCAAATAACCGCTAAACTATTCTTAAAAGGTGTTAGGTAGACAAGTTATGAAATACCTAATTGAATGTGTTCTGGTCAACTGATGTTATTAACACAACACTTTCTCTGTCTTCACAAACACAAACAGTAAATGTGATGTAGTTTACAATGCCATTTACCGTGATTTTCTCAATGAACCATAAAATTATTCTGCTTTACATTACTTTTTTTGCATTTTGTCCCTAGATAAGGTACAGTACAATTTATAGGGAAATTGTGAAAGGTTCTTGCTGGAGTGGGCAGAATAACTGGGTGGAGTAAACAACTAATTACAACACTTATACACACTGTTTCACACTATTACAATACTAATAAACACTATTACAATACTAATACACACTAATACAGCACTAATACAACACTAATACAGACTATTACAAAAGTTAATCTAAGTCTGACAAAAGTTAATGTAAGTCTGACAAAAGTTCATGTAAGTCTGACAAAAGTTCATCTATGTCTGACAAAAGTTTATATATGTCTGACTAAAGTTCATTTGTCTGAAAAAAGTTTATCTATGTCTGAAACAAGTAAGTCTTCGGTCCTTTGCACAGTTGGAGCCGTGCCTATCACTGGGGGTACTGTCACGACATATGAGGACTTTAATATGTTGTGGCATGATATATGTAATGTAATTTATATTGTGTGTTGTTTGGTTTGATTTCTGTGTAAAGGTTGATTGTATATTTGAATTTGATTTGAGTTTGGCGTACCACCTTCCAGACACTGAGTTGTACAGCCGGCTACTCTGGGTAGATTATCATTACGCACAAGAGTAGTTGATTAGTTAATTACCTCTACGCCTGTTTAGGCTGAGTAATCAGTATGGCTATATAATCTCTGGTGTCTGAGAAGTTGGCACACATTATTGTGAATTTCTACTGTTTTATGTAGGAAAGAATATGCTGTACATGGTTTGTTTGAGGGAGCTGACAGACATTGTAAGTGTTCATTATTGATTGTGCCTTCACCTCTACATACATAATGTATATGGTATTGTGAGCCAGGCATACACTCTGTATATTTAGCAACCTCATCTATGACGCAATAGAGCATAGTAAGCTTTATATATATTCGATGTGCAGCTCCAATGTCAGTGTTGTTAGTAAATTCAAGACAACTATAATGGTGTTCCTCCTGTTAGTGTTCATTAAAACATTCTAGAACACTCTTCACTGCATCTGCCTTCATTCTCTCCAACCGCAACAACGCCTGCCATGGCAGCCCCGTTTACAGAGTACATGTCACCTATTAACATATGGTCAGACAAAAGGATAGAGCTGACAAAGACCCAGATCTTATCAGCTGTTCAAAATAAAGTACACTCTAGCAGGGGTGGGCAATTATTTTAGCTTGAGGGCCACATTGAGTTTTTTAAACCAAGTGAAGGGCCGCATACTATAGCTATAGTATGCATGAAAAAATAGGATATAGGAAATGTTATTAAATTACCCCCCCAAACACACACACACATATACACACACATATACACACACACACACACTAGTGGCAGAACACACATTTCTACGTAAACTCACAACAAAAACAAGTGCATTTGATTAGATTTCAAAGATTGAAACCATACCTGCGGCTCTGATTAACCCACAGACCCACCAGTCATTATTTGTGTCTGATTCCCCTCTTTCCAACGGTACTAAGCTTTAGTTGCTAGCTAGTACGGTTCGCGAGATAATCGCGTTTGACGCTCTAGAGCGTCAATAGACTTAGCAGGGTCTCCCGGGCCGGATCAAAGGACTCGGCAGGCCGCATCTGGCATGCGAGCCGTAGTTTGCCCACCCCTGCTCAATAGTATCTCAGTACATAACAGACATTTCATGATTAAATAATATACTTTCACAAGTGTTAGAGCAAAGTTTGTCTAAATACAAGGTCATTGGTGTCACAGCATGCAGGGACTGTGGCCATGTTGTGGCAGAAAGAGATTCTTTATATTGTTTAGGTGTATATGGACTCATTATAAATCTGTATATTTCTGTTAATTGTATATTTGTGTTCATATCCAGTAAGGTTGTTTTGAGTTCGGGTTATATAGATGTGTTGTGGTTCTGTTGTGTAAGTGGCGCCTTCCCCTCGTTCACCTGGTACTGGTAGGGACTGATTGCACCTAATTAGCAGATTACATCCAGCTGGTAGATCAGTCTCTATATTAGTCCGGTGGAATGAGGCGAGGGCGCAATTCATTATCTGTTGGTTGGTATGTGCTGTGTTCCAGGAAGCTGATTATTTGAATGTGTAGGTTGTGAAAAGAGTGCTGTTTTTGTTTCGCTTATGCGTATGCTCTTTCTATATATGTTGCCTACGTCCACACCGTGTAAAGAGTGTGAATAATAGAGATATATATAAGTTACCGTTGTGCTGCGCACATTATGTGCCACCTGCAACTACGTTGGGTTATGTACGTTCCCTGGAATTATCTTCAGTAAATCCATTTCATCTACCATCTATCTGCCTCAGTCTCCCTCTCTCAACCTCCACACTACACTAGTTGTGACAATTGGCTCAAGTCTTCTCAAGAGAAAATGGTAATTTTAAATTCACATGATTGGAATAAGAAACAGTTACGTTGATATAATTATGGTAATATTAAAATCATTAATATATTTACTATATATATAATTGTGTCATTTTAACACTACCAGTACATCCATCCATCCATCCATTTTCATCTGCTTATCCGTGATTGGGTCGCGGGGGCAGCAGCTCCAGCAGGGGACCCCAAACGTCCTTTTCCCGAGCCACATTAGCCAGCTCCAACTGGGGGATCCCGAGGCGGGATATTCATTTATTAGATTGTTTTCAATAGTTTAAAATGCCGAAATCTGTTTAATATCTGTTTAAATGGCTCATGTTTCCCAGAACTTTCCTGGGGACCCCCAGCCAGCTCCAAAAAGTAGTAGCTTAATTGAGCATTCAGGAGATTGCACTGGCAGGCTATATTTGAAATAAGAACTCACTCAACTACTTAAATGAAATATACACTTTTTGTGATGTTTGCAAATTAATGTGAAAATTACACTCACCTAAAGGATTATTAGGAACACCCGTTCAATTACTCATTAATGCAATTATCTACTCAACCAATCACATGGCAGTTGTTTCAATGCATTTAGGGGTGTGTTCCTGGTCAAGACAATCTCCTGAACTCCAAACTGAATGTCAGAATTTGAAAGAAAGGTGATTTAAGCAATTTTGAGCGTGGCATAGTTGTTAGTGCCAGACGGGCCGGTCTGAGTATTTCACAATCTGCTCAGTTACTGGGAATTTCACGCACAACCATTTCTAGGGTTTACACAGAATGGTGTGAAAAGGGAAAAACATCCAGTCTGCGGCAGTCCTGTGGGCGAAAATGCCTTGTTGATGCTAGAGGTCAGAGGAGAATGGGCCAACTGCTTCAAGCTGATAGAAGAGCAACTTTGACTGAAATAATCACTCGTTACAACTGAGGTATGCAGCAAAGCATTTGTGAAGCCACAACATGCACAACCTTGAGGCGCATGGGCTACAACAGCAGAAGACCCCACCGGGTACCACTCATCTCCACTACAAATAGGAAAAAGAGGCTACAATTTGCAAGAGCTCACCAAAATTGGACAGTTGAAGACTGGAAAAATGTTGCCTGGTCTGATGTGTCTCAATTTCTGTTGAGACATTCAGTTAGTGGAGTCAGAATTTGGCGTAAACAGAATGAGAACATGGATCCATCATGCCTTGTTACCACTGTCCGGGCTGGTGGTGGTGGTGTAATGGTGTGGGGGATTTTTTCTTGGCACATTTTATGCCCCTTAGTGCCAATTGGGCATCGTTTAAGTGCCAATTGGGCATCGTTTAAATGCCACGGCCTACCTGAACATTGTTTCTGACCATGTCCATCCCTTTATGGCCACCATGTACCCATCCTCTGATGGCTACTTCCAGCAGGATAATGCACCATGTCACAAAGCTCGAATCATTTCAAATTGGTGAACATGACAATGAGTTTACTGTACTAAAATGGCCCTCACAGTCACCAGATCTCAACCCAATAGAGCATCTTTGGGATGTGGTGGAAAAAGAGCTTCGTGCCCTGGATGTGCATCCCACAAATCTCCATCAACTGCAAGATGCTATCCTGTCAATATGGGCCAACATTTCTAAAGAATGCTTTCAGCACCTTGTTGAATCAATGCCACGTAGAATTAAGGCAGTTCTGAAGGCGAAAGGCGGTCAAACACAGTATTACTATGGTGTTCCTAATAATCTTTTAGGTGAGTGTATATTCAAATGTAATATTTTTTTCCTGCTGCATGTGATATTGAACACAGGCCACTGTAATGAAAGACAAACGTACCACCATAGACAACAATATTAGAGGTTACATGGAAAGATAATCATGATTCAGAACCTACCTGAAATGTTATTTATGTGTTCATGGTTTCACCTGTATCTCCAGTAAGGAGATGTTTATTTGCTATTGGTCTGGCCCAAAAGGAGAGAAGGTGATGTAACTTTTTATTTTGCTGTAGTGAGCGCTGTGTGGATTTTTCTGGGAGGTGTGGGGCAATGGAGGGAGTGAGATTTTTGTGGTGGATTAAATGTTTTTTTTATGTTGTTGATTTGTTTCATAACTTCATTCAATTCTTTCCCTAACATTTTCATTTTTGGCGCTCCCTGAAGCATTCCGCTGTGGATATAAACTTAACAAAAATATAAACGCAACACTTTTGTTTATGCCCCCATTTACCATTGTAATGATTCAGTACCCGGACAGGATTTCCACAATAATAACAATGTTTATTGTACAATATGTGTCACGTATCCCCTCCATAGTGGATAAAGTAGAGACGGGCGTGAAGGAGATGCAATCAAACGTCGTTTATTCACAATAATACTTTGACAAAACAAAGACTGCCACGAGGGGCAAAACTGAAGATAGCTTAACCTATACACTGGAACACGTAACAGGAAATACATTGAACGACAAGAGACAGGGAGGAACACAAGGGTTAAATACTCAAACAAATGAAGACTGATACAATACACCTGGGAACCTAAAACACTGATGTCACTTAACAGACACACTCAGAATAACATAACACATGTAAGGCACATAAGGAACACTAGGGGGAACCAAACTAACACACGAGGGAGCACACTAAATAAGGACACACAGGGAAGCAACTCAAAATGAAGGTGTTCACATCCTAGCCCACACTGGGCTGGAAGTGACAATATGTAAACAAAGATGTTCAGGATCAGGAAGAGTAACACTCAATCAATCAATCAAGCTTTTTTTGTCATTGCATAAATACATACAAATTAATACAGTCTTCAGAAATGTGTACTCCCAGAAATTTGAAAGATGGTACCCTTTCCACGCAGTCACCATTTAGGTGGAATGGGGCATGGGCTGTGCTGAAGTGTGTCTGAAGTCTATGATGATCTCCTTGGATTTTATTATGTTCAGCAGTAGGTTGTTTGATGAGCACCAAGTTGACAGTTGCTGGACCTCGTCTCTGTACTCTGTCTCATCCTTACCTGAAATGAGACCGACCACCATGGTGTCTGCAAATTTTATGATGAGGTTCGAGGGGTGAGATGGGGAACAGTCAGATGTGTAAAGTGTGTACAGGAGTGGGCTCAACACACAGCCTTGTGGGGAGCCAGTTCTGAGTGTAAGGGGAGAGGAGAGATGGTGGCCGAGTCTCACTTATTGTGGTCTGTTGGAGAGGAAATCTTTAATCCAAGCGCAGGTGGAGGGGAAGGTGAAAGCCGAAGAGTTTTTTAATCAGAAAGTCCGGGATAATTGTGTTGAAGGCTGAGCTACAATCTATGAAGAGCAGTCTTGCATAATTACCTGGGTGTTCGAGGTAGCTCAGCGTTGAGTGGAGGGTGATGGCAATGGCATACTCAGTAGAGCGGTTTGCCCTATAGGCAAACTGGTTAGGGTCAAATGATGGTTGTGGGCAACCAGCCTTTGCAGGCATTTCATCACCACTGATATGAGTGCGATGGGCCAAAAGTCGTTCAGGCTTTTGCGAGCTGATGTTCTTGGAACAGGGATGATGATGGCGGTTTTCAAGCAGGATGGGACGATGGCTCGGGTCAGGGAAAGATCTCAGTGAGAATCCCTGTTAGTTGGTCAGCACAGGCCCTGAGTACTTTCCCTGGTACTCCGTCAGGTCCAGCTGCCTTCCTTGGGTTCACTTCCCTCAGTGCTCTCCTCACCTGATGTTCCTGGAGGGATAGCGAGGTGTTGGTAAAAGCTGGTGGAGGCGCTGATTGTCCGTTCACCTCAATCCAGGCAAAGAAACGGTTTAATTCCTCTGCCACTGTAGCGTCAGGGGAGGTAGATGTGATGTCGTGGCCCTTATAGTTGGAGATGTATTGTAATAACTGCCACGCTTAATGTCCATGGCATATTCCTTTATTTTCCTTTTGTATGCTACCTTCGTGGCCCTAATGCCCTTCTTTAGGTTATCTCTGGCTGAGCTATACTGTGCCCTGTCTCCTGACCTGAATGCTGTGTTGCGGCCCCTGATAAGAAACCGCACTTCACTTGTCATTCAGGGTTTCTGGTTTGGGAAGACCCTGGTCCATTTTGTGATGGTGACATTTCCAACACAGAATGTGATGTAGGACAGTCTATGTATACTCCTCCACATCCAGGTTCTCAAATAGACTCTACTCTGTGGTTATGAAAGCGGTCTTGGAGCTGGGAGAAGGCGTCCTCTGGCCAGGTGTTGATCTTCCTAATGATGGGTTTATTTTTCCTGATGTGAGGGTTGTAGGCTGGTATGAGGTGCAGTGAAAATTGATCTGACAGGCCAATGTGTGGTTGGGGAACAGCTCCGTATGCATGCCTAATATTGCAGTAGACATGGTCAAGTGTGCTGCTCTCCCTGGTGGCACACTTCACATATTGGGTGAATTTAGGGAGAACCACTTTTAAGCATGCCTGGTTGAAATCTCCGGCTACTGTATGTGTACCCCAAATGGGTGCACCTTCTGCGGTTTACTTATGCACCCATGAAGATAGCTGAGGGCTATGTTATCATTAGCATCTGGGGGGATGTACACAGCCGTGATGGTTACTAGATCTATCTCCCTAGGTAAGTAAAAAGGGCGGCAGATGATAGTTAATGCCTCGAGATGGGGTGAACAGTATTTATGTGTTGCAAAGCTTTGTGAACACCAGTAATTGTTAATATATGTAGACACACAGTGGTGTAAAAAGTACTTGATTTCCATTCTTAAGTAAAAGTACAGATATTGATCTTAAAAGTGACTTTAGTAAAAGTAAAAGTCACCCATAAGAAAATTACTTAAGAAAAAGTCTTTAAGTAGCTCATCTTAAATGTACTTAAGTATCAAAATTATTTATCTGGTGTTAAAATGTACTCAAAATTATCAAAAGTAAAAGTACAAAAGTACAAAGAGAGAAAAAGACAAATTGTTTTCTTCCTCTCTCCAAGCTTTATTTATTTCCTCCCTACATCACATTGAAGTTGAACCACCACTTTTAACTTTAACTTAAACCATTACTAAAATCCTTCCTCCTCTTTCTCCCTCCCTGTCCCTTTTTGCCAACTTCTTCCCTCAACTCCTTTCTCCTCTCACTTCGTTCCTCATTGTCTCCTCTTGTCTCTCTTCCTCTCCAAGAGGTTGCTCACTCTCCTTTCTCTTGCTTCCTTCATCTTTCCCTCTGCTTTCTTCTCTTCCTTCCTTTAATTAAAATTGAAAAACTTGCAGTTCATCTTCAGTAGAAGATGTTTATCAAAATTGCGAGAATCCAGCTGTGATCTATCTGGGCTAAAGACAAGTCCTGCTATGCTAAATATTCATTCAAAGGCTGCAGAGGCAGGTAGAGGTGTATTCAGGACTTCATCAAACGTGTAAAAGGTATTGGAGAATGACACTTGAGTAGAAGTACAGCTACTGTGCTAAGAATTTACTCCAGTAAGAGTGAAGTATCTGAATGAGAGTGAAAGTATCTTAATTTAAAGGAACTTAAGTACCAAAAGTAAATGTGTGACCTTAAATGCACTAAAGTACATAAAGTAAAAGTAAAAATTGTGTTACATCTGTCAATGCATAATATAAATGGCAAGCCATAGTACTCATATCTGAATTCCAATCACTTGTTGAGGTGCTCTAGTTGGTGTAAATAATTCAGCAATCCAGACACTATTTATTTTAAATTATATGGTGTTTTTAAAACAAATTTGGACTGGATTGTATGATAATGATATCTGAAAGGTTTGATACAGTACCTATATACTACATGTTTTAGTTTCAAAGTAGTCAAGCCATAATCTGAAGCCAAATGTTTGGGTAAATATTTCATAATAATAATATTCAAACCTCTCCTTAGGTGCCACCAGCCAGTCCATGTAACTGAGCGAGCACACTAGATTCTACTAATCAACACGTCAGTCATTAATGAATCTGATCTGAGAGTTCGGGGCTACAGTTAAACTTGTAAACACATCTGGGAGGGATCACTGTGGAGAGGTTTAAGAACCACTGGTATAGGGCTTGGCCATTCACAGAACTTTTAAACTGCATGTGCTGAAATTAGAAAAACAAAGGCACCCAAACACAAACCAAACAAATTGCAACCGTGACAGACTATTTGAGAATTTTTATTATTTTTATTATTTAGTTTATCTACAACATCATTATATTATGATAGCCTATATAAAATGATTTCAGTTGTACTTAGTTAAACAATGAAGTCTACAAGTATATTATTTCATTAATGTTTCTCATGATTTTGATTTATTAACATTATTTCTGTGTCATTGAAAGGAGAGAAAGGTGCCACAATCTAATGTAAAGTATTTCACAAAACAATTTTGGACCAAATTAAATTGCTTATCAGCAATATGCAAATCAATAAAATTGTAATGTACAGCCTGGATGAGCTGTACATGAACTGGTTTGTGTTTAGATTTCTGTCCTGTAGGTGTTTCATGTTTAGATTTCTACCCTTTGTGTATTATGTTTTGGTTCCCCCTGGTGTCCCTTTTGTGTCATGCAGGTTTCATTTGTATATTGTCATCACCATGGTTCCCAGTAATGTTGGTTAGTGTCCTTGCCCCTCCCTC
>JACXGM010031003.1:0-13099 GCA_016801145.1 Umbra pygmaea
CGTTTTCACTTTCTGTTTTCAGTCAAAGGACATCAAGGCTACTTTCCTTTGATTGAAAACAGAAAGTGAAAACGTCTGCGACGAATTTTAGTAGCCTTGATGCAGTGTTTACCGAGTTGTCAAATTATAGAATGAAAACACTCGGTGACAATCTGGAACAAGGTTGTTGCTTACAGGAGGCCTATTGCAAATAATGGCTGTATTTCATTAACACAAAACAAAATGTTGTTAACGCTTGCTATGCGTTATGTTAACTATACAATAACTGCCGAGCGCTCCCATTTCATTGAAATTACCATTACGGTCCTCTCCGAAAATAAAATGCTTGTTGTCAATCACTGTGTGTTGTTTTGAAGGTAACCTCATTTTGTCGGCTATAATGCATCAGGACAGGAGCATGATGAATTATAGCCAAAAATAATATATGCTTCCCAATACGATAGCGTTATACGTTTCTGTACATGAAAAAATGAAAGCGCAAGTTAATATCACAGTCACCATAAATGTTCAAGGCTTGTCATTTTAAATGAAGAACACGTTTTAGATGCAAAACAGACAACCGGTATATTTCGCTGCTCATTACCTACATCTCCCCACCTTTCAAAACGAAGCGCCAGGCTCTGGTTGCGCGTGTCAACGCGCCACGTGATTTAACTAATATAGGCTACATATACGTAAAAAATAAAAAATACTTCTTAACCGTTTAACTGGTAGTATTAATCGGTCAAACGTTTTAGTTTCAGTTAACGGTTAAACGGTCAATATGAGCATCCCTAGTATGTGCTCTACAGATAGTTTGTTGATGATATGACTATCAAAAAATCATCTTTTGATAAGCAACTAATTGTGTATTTTAAGGGTAGGGGTAAGTTTAGAATATGTTTTAGGGTACTGGTTAAGGTTAGGTTTAACATAAGGGGAATGGTTAAGGTTAGGATTAGGGTTAGGGTTAGTAGATAGTTTGTTAAAATGTTGTTGACAGTATGCAGATAATATGTAGAGCATCTAGAGATGGACTCTCAAAATAAAGTGTTTCCTATGTTTTAGGGTAATGGTTAAGGTTAGGTTTAACATAAGGGGAATGGTTAAGGTTAGGATTAGGGTTAGTAGATAGTTTGTTAAAATGTTGTTGACAGTATACAGATAATATGTAGAGCATCTAGAGATGGACTCTCAAAATAAAGTGTTACCAAATATTTTGTTCAGGAACATTTTGAGAAACATTTAGGTGGAGAAACTGTATATTCTACCAAATTACCAATTGTGCGTATTTGGACAATAAACGGCTCCTGCCATTATAATATAGCCTATATAAACTGCATTCTTTTGAACGCACGTCAATCCAATTTGTAATGTCTACACTAAAACAAACAATATATTCTCATTGCTCCCCAAAACAGTATATCTGAATAACAACACACAGGCCTATTTGAATGGTAATGTATAGGGGCGCTGTATTGGGGTGCCATATATGCCTCGTCTCCATTACCATGTAGAACCGTGAAATTTACCGTTCCGCCTGGTTATTGATGTGTCTCCATTACCCTTCTGAATTCTGGAACTCGAACATTTCGCAATTCTTTTAGCAGGCTGGTAGCCTCGTTTGGAAGCTCATGCCGGCAGCACCGTTGGGTGTTCTTATCCCTGGTTCCATTTCGGCAAAATCGCTGATTGGTCTAGGTGAAAACGTAGATGTGATGTCACAATAGTGTTTTGGTGTGTGGTTTCAACTGGCGCCATATTTAAAGTACAAACGGTGTAGGTAGTTATTACGGAAAGTAATAATTAGCGGAACGTCTTTGCATGCATTGCCCATGCAGCCGGCATTGCAGGATCAGTCTTTCTCTGCGATTCCTATTTAATACTTTTTGCCTGGACTTCACGAGAATTTTAAAAAGTAAACACAAACCAAAAAAAGAAAATGTAAGCGACTCAATCAACTATGTCTTGCATTTTGTGAATGCACCCTTCTGGCCCTACGTGATTGTTTTACTACCGTGCTTCGCGGTCGGCAGTCACAGGTTGCTCTGGATGCACGTCATCTTCTGACGCCATCTTAAATTGTAAAAAAAGTCATAGGAATGTTTTTCCCGCGAAAGACATCAGAGCCCACTTTCTACTTTAAGCAGTGGAGATATACCAACCACCCACACCTGGTTTGAAGCCTACCTAGAGACGCCTAGCATAGCCTAGGTGGCCTCACAATGGAGACGAGGCAATAGGGGGAGGGGGAACTTGACTTGCACTGAAGGTATGCAGATTTTGAGCAATGGTCATTTAATTAGCCTTTTTTTTATGTTGCCATATTTTGTTTTATAATCATATTTTTTATATATTTACAATGAAGTTAAGTGTGTAAACTATAGAAAACATCAAAAATGTTGCTTTTGACAGAAAGCACATTTTCAATCTTATTTGTTTTATAGCCATTAGTGCGGGCTATAATCCGATGGGTTTTTCTTAGGGCTGCAGCTATCGATTCTTTTTGTAATCTATTAATCTAGCACTTAATCGATCGATTATCGGATACATTTTCTTGTGTGTTTTTAAACAACCAAAACAAATAATGCATAATGAAAATTATGTGGCTGTAAAACTATCAAGCATTTGGCTTTTATTTAAAAAAAAAGGTATTTATTTAACTCCAACATTTGGCTACAAAACTAAGCCTATTTATTGCAATTTTTACCCATTTAGTGTTTATATGTATCCTGGAAATCCAGAGTTCTCGCGAGAGCACAATTTAAATTTCCTCAGCAAGTTATTAACTGTGCCCTTGTAGCTGAGCTGCACCAATCACATCGGTGTATCGGATATAGGCTTGCCAGAGGCGTGTTAAACAGATGACG
Source organism: Umbra pygmaea (assembly GCA_016801145.1). Taxonomy (NCBI): domain Eukaryota; kingdom Metazoa; phylum Chordata; class Actinopteri; order Esociformes; family Umbridae; genus Umbra; species Umbra pygmaea. Next base: position 2,850 of record JACXGM010031003.1, read on the forward strand.
ACAGCGCTGCGACATCGAAGTCATTAGTAAACATTGTAAGATCGCTATGGATGAACACCAGTTGTTTAAAACGGCTTTGGCCACTACAATGAACGAGTTAGGATTGCACCTATTGCAAATTAAGTAAGTGAGTGAGTGAGTGAGTGAGTGAGTGCCCAGTCAGACCAGTTGCTTCATTACAGTTTGGTACGGCAGAAATACATACAGCATTCTATTGAAGATGAATGTATTTGGCTTGCATCACTTGCATTGCGGTGCATTTTAGGAGAAGCCTCCGTTCGAAAAATCGTACGGATGCTTTAAATTGCATGCGTTGGTGACACCTACACATAGTGTAGCTTTGAAATTTTTGAACGTTTTATTGCAAATATGCATTTTGTTAAATAGAAAAAGAACAGCATTTTGTTTATACTTAGGCTAGTTGAAGTATATTAGCATGTTTTGTAGTATTGTATTTTTTGTTAATTGAAGATGTTGTTGAGAATTATAATGCCAAAACAGGACACCAGGCACGTCACCAGACTTTTAAAACTCTTAGGGCTCAGACAACCCATGGCTGGGGGGATTGCATGTGTTACAATAGCTTTATTTAAAAAAATCCATATCACCATCATGTCGTTCTTTGGAAAATATAGGCTATAGCCTATATATTAAATCCTATATGGAATTACACATGTATTCTCCTTAGGGAGTTTCTTAACTCATCAGATCCGAATTTAAAATATACAGCAGAGAGAGCTAGAAAGGATATTGACTTTTTAGACATTACCTTTCATAAAAACGTTGATATTTTGGAAACTATACTATCTACCTCAAGCTGCAGAGTATAACACACTTTTACGGGCCGGCAGTAATAATCATAGACACCTCATACAGAATATACCAGTTGGTCAAATCCTTAGACACACAACGTAACTGCAGTTATGAATACTAAAATGTTTTATTATCTGAAAACTGGGAACAAATACAAAATTCATAGTTTTATTAATTGTAGCATGGTATTCATCCTCCCGTGCCGTTATTATTCTTATGATGAAAGATTTGCTATATGCACAGCATATAGCAAATCTATATATGAAAATATACATGTAGCTGGTTTAGAGACAAGATAATAATTTAAACTACTGTCACTTCATGTGTAAACCATTGTTGAATTATTATGGAGACCATCAGAATTCGAACAGTATAGGCTAAACCCTTTAATAATGCTAGGGGCTCAGCAGACTTCATTTTGATGTAAAAAATAAAAAAAACTTTTATGGTCAAAACAAACTCATTGGGTTAGTGCATTTCAGTATGATTATACAGTACGAGTGTATTGATGTGTCATACTTTTTCCATACACTATTGCGCACATAATTGCTCAAAGGGTCGGAATCATAATGACTTTGTTTAAATTATGTTACATATGCTTTCCTAACAACGGTTAGATTAATAGCTAGCTACATATCCAGAAGAACACCATTTACATTGCAGGTCAAACATTTTTAATATTTTTTATACATGTCAATAGTTTACATCGCTTTCCCTAATTAGATAAAATGAAGAGAAATATCTTTGTGAAAGCGAATGCAAAAGCTGTATGTTTGTGTTCGCATTTGCACTAAGCATTGCAGACGTTTAGTGTAAAATGACAATGTCTGTTTGATGTGACTTTCTCCAGCGTATCACTTTTGTGAATCTATATTTGCGAAGAATCAATGTACTACACAGCTCAGCAGTGTGTAAGATGGTAGGGATATGCAAAGAACAATGATCATTTGTTACATAGGAACTAACAAATTATCGGTTGTATGCTTTCACTGAAGACAGAATGGCCAACTGCAGTATCCATTTTCCGCTAGAAATTCAATTGTTATCAACTTTAGAGACAAAACTTTCTTTATATGCTAGTTTCTGCTGTCAAGGAAGATTTTGGCTTGTTCAGGGGCATTCCTCCTGCCGTATTCTACGTTTCACCCACGTTCAGTCCGGGGCGTTCCTCCTGATGTATTCTACAGTAGGTACTGTAGATGGCACCCAGACTGACATAAAAGCCCACCCGAAGAATAGTACAGTAGGCTGTATGAGTCAAACAGCATTCCACTCAATTTACGGGTGAAAATAAGCTGAAAGTATGATTCTAAAAATGTTTGCATGAGGTTGGAATACAATTTATTCAGCAGGACAGATATCATGGCATTTATTTAGGCTAAATGATGACGCTATTACTGATGCCTATTAATGTTTGTTGAAAATATTTGTTTGAAGAACAGCATATTTCTCAATGCAATACACTTTTATCTTTAGCAGAGTTTTAGTTTTTACTGGTGAATCAGTAACACTCATGCGCTCATCATTTTACACTACATGGCACCTTCTGTCAAGCTCGGATATTTGGATTGTGTCATACATTTAATGAACCTCATTGTAGCTTATGTCTCCCACACGTAATTACGGGTGTGTTGATGGTGCACAGTCTCTACGATTTTCCTAACACTGACGCTAAGAACAAGTGGTATTTATCAATTGGGATTTCCTACCGGTGTGCATAAAATGGTCATAGGATCGTTTGATTAATCTCACTTGTTTTGCATAGGCGCATTCTTAATTCTCTTCGTAAGTACAAATGTAGGATTTTTTAAACGCAAGCTTGATAATATATACCAACACCAGTAAGACTGGGCTATTCAGACAAGAAAAAAATCACTTAAATGTATAGGTCAGTTTCAATATTGATATAATAATGCGGGTACTCCACTTTGCCAATAGCTGGTTTTATTTAATTAGCACATGGGGGGTTGGGTGTTTAACATTTGTGTTGGCTGTTTAACATTTGTAACACAATGACTAGCTGAGTGCCCATCAATGCAGGTCTGGGCGAGGAGAGATTACGTGTCACAAAAATGATGCGTGCTTTGTAAGGGTGGGCACAATTCTGATATTTTTTTTACACAACAAGATTTCTGCGCGATGTACATGGGTGCGTGTTAATATGGGGTAGTGATTGACCGATTTATCGGCCAGTCTGCATCGGCTGTTAGTTTCCTGGTGTTATTTTCAGACAGGCGTCCACACAGGCAGCTCTGTTTAGCCGGAGACGCTGCAGTTCACGTGCAGACCATGTACTGCCCCTCCCACACTAGCAGAGTGCTGTAGCCTGCTCTTCATGACAATAGTAAGTTTTAAACTTTCAATGCGTCTTTGACTTAGCTGAAATATTGCCATATATTTTGAAAGTGGAAACACGTTTCTCTAAATGTGCTTGCAACTGTCGCTAAGCAAGTTTTGCAGGTCCAAATGAAAAAATGTGAATGCCGAATGCCTCGTCTGTAAGACCTCTTGCCATTGTATTTATGGAGCTACAAATAGCTAAGTTGTAGGCTATCTGTATGCATACGGTAGCTGTTACGAACATTGGTCATAGGATTAAGTAATGCGGACGTTGTTCCGTGGTTCCGTTCCGTGGTATTTGTGGGAGTTTTATTCAGCGACCACCTGGGTGCAGAGGTTATTTTTTTTATACTTTATTTAACCAGGTAAGTTGACTAAGAACAATTTCTTATTTACAGCAACACAATTAGGGTAAAGTGTCTTGCCCAAGGACACAACAACATTTTTGGCTCAGTTAGGAATCGAACTGGCAACCTTCTGACTACAAGGCTGACACCCTACCCACTGAGCCATCTGCGCCCCGATGCTCACAAGTCTCTGTGCTAGAGTGCAAGTCAAGTCTGATTGGTTTTAATGATAATGTGCTATTGTACAGTACGCAGTACATTAGATTAACCAGGATGAAGCTTAAAATGAAGTGACTGGTTAGTTGATGATGTAGTATTAAACAGAAATGTTCTATAAGCATTGCAGTTGTGAACACAAGTGTCCGATTTCCATTTTCTATGAGTCAGGTTGATAATATAGCATTATACTTTAGTCACAAGTTATTTCTGCCAATGTTGCCTGATATTTACGCATTCTTCAGTGGTTAGAGTATGACAAGTTAGTCAATATATTAGTTTTTATTTATTTAGTATTTATTCATACAGGGGTATTCCATTGAGGAAGACATTAACAAGGGAGCACTGTGCACAATAAAAACATAAATAGGCAATGCTGAAATTTCAACAGTTCAGATAATTACTATGTATGTACCTGAAGTTTTTGAATGCGGAAGTCTGACATGAGCCCCCTCACACATCTTTGCACATCTTGTTACACTTGACCTCCATCTTAGGCCAGCAAGGTAGGCAGCCTTAATAGATTGTGAAACAGAACACTTTAATAACAGTTAAATTATCAATAATATTGGGAATTTTGCCAGCAGCTGATTTAACCCATTTCCCTATGACCAGCAAAAGTGGGGGACAACTTATTTGGTCATTCCTTGTTTTAAATCCCTCCTTTAGACCACTTGCAAAGTGTGTGTTTTGGTTCGGTCTATTTTTCTTGGCGAGGGAGCAAGGACAACAACTGGTTTGTCCTGAAGGCTGTTTATTACTGAAAACAAACACTGAACTTGGAACTCAGAAAAACAACAGAATGGCTGCTGTAATTGTTCGATTGATGGCCGCCAGGACTCTAGGCATTCAGCAGACATCCTCCTCTGTCTGTACTGGGACGCACAAATACAACAAAACAAAGCAAAAACAAAGTGTCTCTTTGCCTCTTTTACCATTGCTTCTCGCAACGCTCCATTTCTCTCCTCTTAAGTAGTCGTCCTCTCATCAGCTTCTTGGAGACCGATGTGTTGTGGCGGGTTTTCTCTCCCTGTATTTCATATAGTAGCCTCATTGGTAATTGTCTCCTGTTCATTGTCATCTCTGGGCAGGCTCGGTTGCTGCTTTGCTCCCCCAAGGGCCCAGTCCAGGGGGCTTAACAGGTTGTTTGCACCTGTTTCGACGCTGATCTCCTGCCACCGGCAGTCTTAACACAAACCTATCCACTTAAACCTTACCACAGAGTTTTCATTTGCTGTGTGACTTTGCTGAAATTGTACCACAACACTATTACTCAAATCCTTTAATGTATTTTTCCACCATTCAATAAATCTGTTGTTTCACACCTGTTTCACAGAGCTTTTTTCACAAGTATTGTAATTTATTACAAAATGAGGTAATTGTCATTCACTACAGCTGATGAAATAACACTATTTTTTTTAAATATGACATTTAACATATATAAAGTATAAAACATTAAAATACCAGTGTAGAAATTAAGAATGTAAGCCATATTCATGTTGAACTATCAACAAACCATAAGTAATTATGAAGGACTGAATATGTGAGTGGCTCCAGCAAAATGTAATTTCCTTTGAACTTTTCGTTAATGTCTCATGATTATTTATTTTAATCTTTTCCCAGATGCGATTGAAGAAACACAGATGGCACGGTCGGATCCTGAAGACACGTGACCCCCTCATCCTGTCACTGGGCTGGCGCCGCTTCCAAACCATCCCCATGTACCACATCGAGGACCACAATGGACGCCACCGCTTGCTGAAGTACACGCCGCAGCACATGCACTGTGGCGCCACCATCTGGGGTGAGACAATGTGGCTGTAGTTTTAGCATTTGTTAACTGGAACATAAAAAATCTAATTACAAGGCAGGATTGCAAAGTTAAATGTATTGCAAATTCACATTGATCTCTTAATTATTTGTTTCCTTAAAGGGATGCTGTGTAGAACGGTCTAGCTATAACGCATACTTTTAATCAATGTTTGGAAATACTCACCTAATTGCATCACTTTCCAAGATAACCTGACTGTAATTGTGAGTTCAGTTCACTATCAATAGCCCATACTACCAATATATCGTTCTTAGAGGAATGGAAAGTAAGCTAACTTACCTACTTGTCTAAAAGCTATGCCACAACAACATTGCTGTTTATAGCAGGCTGCACTGATGAGCACCTGAGTTGTGCCACGGCTGTCTATCTGCCATTGTTATGTTAATTATTCTGATTTAAATGGTATTTTCTTCTCACCATTTTCCTCCATCGTTATTAAATTGGTTCACTAGCGTAATATGCAGTGAGCTCCATAATTCTTTCGACTGAGCCGTTTTTGGTTAGTTTGGTTTTGCACTTTATCTAGCACTGAGTTTGAAAGGGTACAATGACAATTAGGTTGAAGTGCAGAATGTGAGGTTTACTTTGAGGGTACATTCATTCATACAGTACTCAGCTTAAATTAGATTTATATCAATTTCTCAGTGAAGAACAGAATAATCAGCTGAAATTTGAGTTCTGTTAAAACATTTGTTTATTGGGAACATAAAGGTTTGGTCACCAACATCAACATCATGTAATTAACTAATTCATTTTTATGAATTAGTTGAATTAGAGAATTCAAGTACTATTGTTAACTGTGTGTGATTTAGCTAGTTACTTAATACAAAGCATGTTCATTGCTAGTTGGCTTGCTGTTAATCTTAAATAAACGTGTAGCGAGTAACTAAATTGTGTGCTGCGATCGGGCAGTCTTCTAACAGACCAACGTCGCCACCCCCCACCACCACCAATGTTGCCCCCCCCCCCCATCTTTGACCAACGTCATAACAATCATCAACAATTCTGAAACCGGCACACCCCTAGTTGCAAAAATAAGTACACCCTACAGCAAATTCTACCAAATCTAATATTTTTTACGGACTTTATTCATTATTCATTTTAAGGACAGCACCAACCAGTGTTGTAGTCAAGACCGCCTAACCCGAGACCAAGACAAGACCAAGACCATAGTATATCGAGACCGAGACAAGACCAAGACTTTTAGGGGCCGAGACCAAGACCGAGGGAGGGCGAGACAGAGTCAAGACCAGCGCCCCACACTACATGACACAATAAAATGGGGAACATGATCAAAAGAGCATCTCAAATTGATCTGAAAGATCCACATTCCCATAAAAACAACTAGATATTAAACACTCAAAGCTGAAATAAACTTAACCATCTGTATTTAATACTCCTGGGTGACCATCATTTAGTACAGAATGTAAAACAATTATTAATCGTTCATCACTAAAGTCTTCACTTTTCTCCGCCTTTTATCAACAATACATAAAGTTATGTTGTTTTTAAACCAACAACAATCCTTTTTTTTCAAAATCACATAGCTAAATGTGTAAAATGTTTAAAATGCAGAAAAGCTGTGTATTGTAATGAATACAGTAATTCTATGTGAATTTTTGATGTGTAGGAACAACTATTGTAAGTAAAAGTCTTTTATAGCTTTAATGTGTAATCAAAGCAACAAAAGATATCTAATACAAAGAGGTCAGAAAGTCAGTGGCCTAACTGCATGTGATTTATAAAAGTACAAAATTTATTTAATTGGGAGCAGTTTCATCAAAAAGTATACATATATAAATATAAATCAATGGTATTTTGGCCATCACATTTTTCAAATAGGTAAACATGGAAGTTAAATGATTGATATGGTATGAGCCAGAGAGTGTGTGCTGGTAAAAAGTAAAATATTTGATCTGCAACTGTAAATTGGAATTTAAAAATTAGCTCTCTGAAAGTAACGTGCCATACAATAACCTATTTAATTTGGTAATTTCTCATATAATTTTAGGCGCATTACTCAGTCTCCACTCTATGCTTATATTTCTAGGTTAGCTCTCTCACCCAAACGAGGGAGCATCACATCGGTGCGTAGCTTTAATGTCGGGAGCTGTATGCAGCTGACATTAGCTAAGGTCGATGTAACTTAATATTAGCTACACACGCGCAGCAGTTTGTCTACATTGCTCATTGATCAAATAAGACTATGGTGGGACAAAATTTCACACTTCTCAAGTGGAACCGGTTTTCAATCCCCATCCGAGGCAGGTTGCCAATGTTAGTTAGCCAGCTTTGCTAAACATCACTCTTATAGCTTACCTTCTTTGTGCTTCCTTTCTAAGTGACGATAAAAGTTTGATGTAGTCCCCACCGTCTCTGAAATCGAAGCACTGCAGTATTTACAAGAAGCTGTATGCTTTCTTCTGGATGTTGTTTTACAAATTTTCTTTATGATTTTTGTAGCCGAATTGTATTACTGAAGATTTTGCAGACATCTTCTCCCGCTCCCAGACAAATACTGCTCACTTTCTTGGGAGTGCGAGTGAAAGGGGGCGGGGATGGGTGACAGCGGTAACAAAAATACATAATTAGCCATGAGTCACGTTATTGCTTGGATTTGAATCAGTACGTTTTACATCCGATAAAAGCAAAGATGTTAACAAAAAATAGACAATATACTGGCAATTTAGTGATATTTCCACAGTTCATGTCTTGACTGGTCTTGAAAAAAAATCCAGAGCCCTCAATATCCGAGACCGAGACAAGACCGAGTACAAATGCCGAGACCATCAAAAAGTGGTCGCGAGACCGGTCTCGAGTACTACAACACTGGCACCAACTCTTCTGGACATGGAGTGAACAAGTTGGTGGCTGACTGCCACAACTATCTTTCTCCATTCTTAGAGAATCTTTCAGAGCCTGGATGCTGGACAGAGAATGATTTTCAACCCAGAACGCACCATGGGTGTTCTGTTGGGTTGACGTCAGCTGACATACTTGGCTACTGAATCACTGTCACCCTGTTTTCCCACAAAAATGCAGCAGTGGCCTTGATGTGTGTTATGGGTCATTATCATGTTTAAAGAGTGCACGGTGACCCAGAGAGATGGTAGCATCTTTTCTTTCAGTATTTTGCAGTACATCTATGAATTCATTAAGCCCTCAATGAAGGTCAATTCCCGACACATGCAATATTCATATAAACCCACAGAATAACGCTGCCACCACCATACTTTACTGTGGGTACCATGCATATTTCATTGTACTCTTTTTCTTGACACCGTGCAGTTTGGATGCCATTACTTCTAATATGATTATCCTTTGTCTCGTTTGACTAAAGTATGGAGTCTCAATATTCTTCAATTTTGTCAACATGGGCCCTGGCATGTACAAAAATGCCTTTTTAGCATATGGGCTTTAGCAGTGGCTTCCTTTGTGGATGAAACCCGTGCGTGCCACTCCCATGCAGCATCCTTCATAGCACTTCACGTGAAACGATCACCCAAGTTTGGCTTTCTACAGCTTTAGCTAACTTTGATGAACTTACATGGAGAGTTTACTTGACCCTTCTTAGTGAATTTTTTTATAAATGTTGCTACTGTATTCTGACTAATTAGCAATCCTTTACTAATTGTCTTGACCTTTTTTGTGTAAAGCAATTACATTTTTTCTCGACTTTTTTTCTTCCATGTGGTGCCATAATTGTCAGCATTGACTGGGAGGAGATTGTATCAATGCCACCCTTAATTGTAAATTACCTTGCAGCAACCTGTGTGATGATTGGTTAGACTCATATGTTGTTGAATTCCAGTGAATTAGCATCTTACCAACTTTAATTTCTAAAAGCTTCATTGGGGTGTACTCATTTTTGCAGATTATTTATAAACTTTTTGTTCTTGTTTTGTACTAACTAATCTCATTTGAAACTAATAACCCAGAGTGGCTGTCCTTGTTCCTGTAAACCTGGCAGATCAGGCCCCAGGACTACTCACAGGACTTTAATGTGTACCAATAAACAACTTGGCCTTAGTTGGACATGCACTCTTGAACTTTACACCCGGCACAGCCAGAAGAAGAATGGCCACCCCACTGAGTCTGGATCCTCTCTAGGTTCCTTTCTGGGAAGCAAAATACTAGGGAGTTTTTCCTAGCCACTGTGCTTCAATTTTGCAGTGTTGCTTGCTCTTTGGGGTTTTAGACTGGGTTTCTGTAAAAGCACTTTATGATAAATGCTGATGTTAAAAGAGCTTTATAAAATAGATTTGATTGCTGGAATATTTTATTGTTTAGGATCCTATTGAAAGTAGGGATGTCACGAGAACCGATACTACCGAAACCTTCCGGTTCTGAAATGACAAAACACCGACGATGCCCATTTTTTTGAAGTAGCGTTGGCACCGATATTCCGATAGCAACGATGCCAGTGTTGGCAATACTGTAGCTAGCTAGCTTTGTCAGGGGAGGATAACTGAAAATAGCAGGAAAAATCAAAAGCTAATGAAAAGGCTTCGCCTCCAGTTGCTAGCTAGGTAGTCTGCTTCGTTCGGCGGAGGATAATATACTTTTCTCATTTTTACACTTGTAGGTGCACCGTTCCCGGAGGTACTGCAATACCGAGTTGATGCGTGGAGCAGACGGAGCAAGCCCCGTTTCCGAATCCCTGTTCGAAAAATCAACTTAATATATATAGTTCCCCGGTGGGG
>JACXGM010031004.1:0-13098 GCA_016801145.1 Umbra pygmaea
GCTTGAAACATTTAATTCAGCTATATTATAGAAAACAATATGATGCCATCATGAGATAGAATTAAGCAGTAGAACAAAAGGATTCATTAAATCTTTTAACAGATAGCATTGACTTTGAATGAAGTCTGTTCAATCTAATTAAAAGGCACTGGGGTTGCGGTGCCACCGGCTTAAAGGCACCGGGGTTGCGGTGCCACCGCCTTAAAGGCACAGGGGTTGCGGTGCCACCGGCTGAAAGGCACCGGGGTTGCGGTGCCAGCGGCTTGGGCCCGCAATCGCTGCTCGCAGCTATATTTCATATATTATTTCTAATGGCAAGCATGTCAATAGCTGACCACAGCAGAGCTGGGGGCCCTTCCACTGTTAAATTAATAGTGTGGAATACTAGAGGCTTTAACAATCCAAATAAGAGATCCCGTGTTTTCTCACAATAAAAAAAACTTAAGATGGATATAGCATTACTGCAAGAGACACATTTACAAAATAAAGACCACCCAAGGCTACAAACCCTAGATTTAACCTGATTTTCCACTCCAATTTCAACTCTAAAGCCAGAGGTGTGGCAATATTGATTTGCAAAATAATAAATTATTCTGCCTCTAGTGTGGTATCGGATAACAATGGGAGGTACCTAATTTTAACTGGTTCCATTTGGAACACCACTGTAATGTCGGTTAATGTTTATGTTCCCAACTTTGATGATCCTGATTTTGCTAAAAGGTTGCTGGGGAGGATACCTCTGTCACACACACACCGCCTGATATTCGCAGGAGACCTAAACTGTGTTATGGATCAGAACCTGGTTTGCTCTAACCCCAGACCCATGCCTCTCTCCAAAATGTCAAGGTCCATATTATAGTTCATGACCAATAATGGTTTTACTGACCCCTGGAAGTTTCATAATCCACAGGCTCTTGAGTACTCTTTCTTTTCTCATGTTCATCATTCCTTTTCTCGGATTGACAATTTTTTTGTTGATCCCGAATGTGACCTCTTCTGAATATTTGCACATTGTGGTATCTGACCATGGCCCTCTAGCAATTGAACTAGCTCTATTAGGAAAAACCTGTTCTTCTCCTCGCTGGAGGTTTAATTCTTCTCCTTTCTGACTCTAGTTTCTGTGACTGTATTACTTCCGCTATTGATGATTTTTTGTACTCCAATCAGACCGACTCAATCCCCCCTTCGCTCTTATGGGAGACGCTCAAGGCCTATTTAAGAGGTGTGATTATATCTTATTCCTCTAACTTAAATAGAGTTCATAGGCTTAAAATGGAGGAACTTTCAAACAATATTCGTGATCTGGACCGTAACTATGCTCAGATGCCATCTCCAGAGCTATATAAACAACTTTTGAATCTACAGACTGAATTCAACCTTCTATACACCAAGGCTGCGGAATGGTTACTCTTGTATTCGCAGGCTATATATTATGAACAAGGTGACAAGGCGAGCAGTCTGCTTGCACACCAATTAAATTGATGTTCTGCTACATGTCTAATTCCTCTAATTAAAGGACCCTTCTAACTGTTTAATCTCAGACCCAGATGGGATAAACGACTCATTTAAATCATTTTATTCTTCACTTTATACATCTGAGTTCCCACCAGACACTGCTAATATGACTAAATTGTTGGAGGCACTAGATACCCACGATCTCGCTTATGAAACTGCAGTTGATCTGGACTCCCCTCTGAGGCTTGAGGAGGTGGTTGAGTCTATAAACTCTATGCAGAGTAGCAAAGTCTCAGGCCCAGATGGGTTCCCGACTGAATTTTTAAAGGGATACTTCACCCTACAGCTATCTCGAGGTGCTAGTAGCTTCTCCCAGACATTTGTAGAACAGTGAGATATGTTTCACTCATGCCTGGCTAGTGTAAGAGCAAGATTTGAAATTTTGCGGGGAATTTTCACACGCTGAAGTCACCGTGTGAGTCGAATGGACTTTGGAGATAGGAAAAATGAATATAGGCGTGTATTCAGTCGCGAAAATAAGCATCCCTGTTATACTGATCTGGCTTTCAAACCTACTCCTTAAAGCCTCGGTTGTCCTTGATTTTTTTAAGGTATAGCTTGTCTTTCTGTGACGTTTCGATCAGCCGTTTTAATGCTAAACAGATGAGGTGGTATGACTTTTTCAGTATGTAGAGAACTACAACGCTGGCTTCCTTGTTCCAAACCCCGCCCACCTGGCATGTTCTCTGGATTCTGTGAAACAATTCGTAACCAAAGTCGCTGGTAACACAATTGCTGCTAACCTAGGATTTGCAGATGAGGAATTTTACAACTTGCTTTTACATTCTGAGTGACATCCAACCATACATGTTTGCGCCCGAGTACACCGAAGAACAATTACAACAAATGGAGTTTGATATTCAGCTTCAACAAGGCAGCATGTTCTACAGATAATCCAGTTGAAACGCGGTTAAATTCTAGCTGCCTAAGTGCTTCTGTGGGAATACGTCCATCCATGTCTACTGAAGATAAAAGCACTTGCTACAATGAACGGGTTCGTGGACAAGCTTTACTTGTAAGTCTTGAACCAAAAATTTTACAACTTGCTTTTACATTCTGAGTGACATCCAACCATACATGTTTGCGCCCGAGTACACCGAAGAACAATTACAACAAATGGAGTTTGATATTCAGCTTCAACAAGGCAGCATGTTCTACAGATAATCCAGTTGAAACGCGGTTAAATTCTAGCTGCCTAAGTGCTTCTGTGGGAATAAGTGCTTCTGTGGGAATCGCTTTTTAGCTGCTTTCGGGCTGTAGTGCCGCTTAATTCAGCACATAGATCCCTTTCATAATCTTCCGACCTAAAATGCCGACTGCAGACCCTAACTTTTTAATAGCCTATTGTAAAGTGTGAAAGATTACTCCTTCTTTTTGGGCTTGCTTGTAATTTCTGCAACCAGGTACAGAACACCAAACGGGCATGTAGAAATTAGACTAATGTAGAAAAAAACTAATAGAAATTAGACTACAATTTCAAAAACAAATATGTATAACTTTCTAGTGTCAAGCTCTACAGAGGTGTGCTGTTGAATTGCCCATGTTCTGTGTCAGTGTGGTGTTCAAACGGGGACGGGCACTAAATTCACTTGGAATTCTGGGAGTTGTTGTAGCTCAAGTTTAGACAGAAGCACCCCAGTGGATGCGAAAGGAACTGAAATATACTATCGGCTTTTCTCTGATATATTGAAAAAGAACAGACGTGTATATGACATAAATCATCTATGGTAACGTTTGTAAATGGTATACTATGAAACTGATTTACTGTGGAACACTCCTTTAAGAAATTCCACTTGCGTTTGGCCCCCTTACTATTATCAATGTATAATGAGTCATTGGACCGTGGTGTGCTGCCCACAACCTTAAAATGAGGGTTCTGAGTAATATACACCAAGGGTCATTTCCACCTTGACCTCGAGCCAAACAACTAAGCTTTTTTCCCTTGTTATAACATTGGTCGATTTAGCACGATCAGACGCAGGCACTAAGGGAACCAAGTTGGTATCTCTTAAATAACCCCACTAATAATGCCGGTGTCACATTGTAGGCTTGTTAGAAGAAGGAGTCACACGCAGAATATAATTCTTCCCGGACTAGGCTGGGACTTGTTTAATATACCCTCCCCATGACTTCAAAAGGCCCTACAAACCGTGGCACAAGCTTCCGGCAGGGCAGGCGGAGCGGCAGGTTCTTCGACGAGAGCCAGACCCGGTCCCAAGGATGGTAATCGGGCGTGGCCCACTGGCGACGATCAGCAAAGGTTTTATGGTGACGGACAACCCTTTGGAGACGTACATGGGCGGCGGTCCATGTATCTTCCGCACATCGAAATCAATCGTCCACCGCGGGGACCTGGGTCTGGCTGAAAGGGAGTGAGCTGAAACACACACTGAAAGGGAGTGAGCCCAGTGGAGGAGTGACACAACGAATTCTGTGCGTACTACTCTGGGCACATGTCGAGCAGGAGGAAACATAAACCCTCATGTCCTCAGCTAAGGTGGGCCACCAGTACTTATTCCCCAAGCAGTCAATCATGCGGCTGATACCAGGGTGACCAGTGGAGGGGTTGGTATGTGCCCAGCAGATGAGCCTATCCCTGATCGCCGTAGGCACGGATTGGCGGCCAGCAGGACACTGCAGGCGTTGCGCACGGAGCTGGCTCCGTGCGCAACGCCTGCTGAATGTCAGTGTCCAATCTCCATAATACTGGAGCCACAATACATGCCTCAGGGATAATTGGACTGTCATCTACCGGGCACTCCTCCGCATCGAATTGGCGAGACAAAGAATCGGTCTTACAGTTTTTACTGCCAGGGATATAAGACAGCGCATAAGTGAATCTGGTGAGAATTAGTGATTAGTGCCTGGCGAGGGTTCAGTCTCCTCGCTGACCGAATGTATTTCAGGTTACGGTGGTCAGTCCAAATGAGAAAAGGGTGTTTAGCCCCCTTAAGCCAGTGCCGCCATGCCTTTAGGGCGCTGACAATGGCCAACAGCTCACGATCGCCAACATTGTAGTTGCGCTCAGCAGGTGTCAACTTCCGAGAATAGTATGCACAAAGACAGAGCTTCGCAAGGGCTCCTGACCTCTGCGACAACATCGCCCCGATTCCACTCTCGGAAGCGTCCACCTCCACTACGAACTGCAACGTGGGGTCGGGATGGGCCAACCTGGTCGGCCCACCCTTAAGCAAGGACGTGATCAGAGTCGCAGCCTTGCCAAAGTCACGAATGAACCGACTATAATAGTTACAGAAACCTAGGAATCGCTGTATTGCTTCTACTGTGGTTGGAGTCGGCCAATTACGCACAGCTTCAATGCGATCCTCCTTCATCTCCACCCCGGTCAAGGTAATGCGGTATCCTAAAAAGATAATCTATGCATGGACGCAGACCCCCGTCTTTCTTCTTTACAAAAAAGAAACTGGAAGATGCAGGTGAAGATGAGGGGCGTATGTAACCCTGGCGCAGTGATTCCAAGACGTATGTTTCCATAGCCTCGGTCTCAGCATACGACAGAGGGTATACATGACTCCTAGGCAGTAAAGCTCCTGGTCGAAGGTCAATGGCACAATCCCAGGGCCGATGTGGAGGTAATTTGGATGCCTTCGTTTTTGAAAAGACATGTGCAAGGTCCGAATACTCAATAAGGATGGGAAAGTCGGAGGCACTGTTTGGACTTTCCACCGTGGTGGCCCTTAGCGAAACCGCGTGCACCTTCCCAAGCACTATTGCGACCATCCCTCGATAGACCTACGGGACCAAGACACAGTGGGGTCATGAATAGACAACCAAGGTAAGCCTAAAACAATGGGACATGATGTCTAATACATTTTAAAAAATGGTTTCCGTGTGTGTGTCTTCAGTAGACTAAATTGGACATCTGCAGTTCTAAACCTAACCAAGCCAGAGCCTATAGGCCTACTGTGCAGTGCCTGGACTGGACAAGGTGTATCTAAGGCTATCAGGGGAATTGTAAGAGTTTGACACAACTGCCTATCAATAAAATTACCCGCTGCCCCTGAACGTGTCAGTTGTGGATCACAGGGTTCCTGTCCCTCCAGACCGCGTTGGCCCACTCCAACGCACACCCGTAGAGACAGGAGATTAATGCTGACACCTTGTCCGTGTCAGAGGCACCAGGGGCGGACGTAGCGAAGTACAGCCTCAATTGGAGGAGGAACCCCTGGCACCGAGACGTAGTCCCATCATAGTACCTCGGTAAGGAAAGGTGGACTGCTGCCGGAACAGGGTGATCACTAGGGCCTCCAGATGGCACCACGGGACTGGGGTTGGCTGAAGGAGGCAGGACAGCAGAGAAGCGCTGTTCAATGTTTCAAATGTTAATAACCACCTGGTCCATAGCAGAGGCCAGCCGGTCCAGCCTGGCCTGATGTCGTTCCAACCTGGTGTCGATCCGGGCTGGATCCTGTGGTTCTGCTGACTCCATTTAAAAGGTGGGTGATTCTGTCACAGTGTAGGCTTGTTAGAAGAAGGAGTCACACAGAATATAATTCTTCCCAGACTAGGCTGGGACTTGTTTAATAACATAAATAACTAAATTCCCCACAGGCAGCACAAAAAGAAAGGAGTGGCAAATGTAACGGCCACAAACCTGATTAGTACAGACAGAGAGTGAGGTAACAATCCTCTACAATAAAATAGTCTGATCACCAGGGCCGGCTCTAGGTTATTTGGTGCCCAAGGCGAGAGTGCCCTCCCACGCCCCCCCCCCCCTTGGAAAAAGCAACTCCACAGTTATTCCATAGTTATTAAATTTTTATTTTAAATGTTCACACAACAACTCTTTAAAAGCAACAACCTGAAGGATACAGTAGAAAACAATAGAGAAGCATTAAGATCTCACCTCAAGAAAAAAAGCAGTTATAGTGTTTTCATTTTAGGTCTGGCAAAGTTAGAAAATATTGTGGGCTATTTACACAAAGAGAATCTCTGCTGGGTCCTTCTTCTGTGAGAAAATTAAACACACAATCATAGAGCAACTTTAAAAATATCTGTAGATGCAATAGTGATGATTTTACTTCAAATACAAGACCCAGGTTTTCAGGTGTTCACTGTGTCCTATAACGAGTAAACTCAGTAGGGTTACATGGAAAATTTAACCCACGATAATGTCTTATTCAAGTAATAGAGTTATAGTTACTATGCCAAACTATTGATGAAAATGCCATTATGAATGCCAATGAATGTTAGTTTAGTATGAACACACAAACTAATGTCCATCATTTTATGCAAATTTACAACATAATTTGACAATGAGAAGTTATTAGAAATACATCTTTAAGTAAGAAGACAATTTCAAATGTGTATGTTAGGGAGTCTTCTGAGTATTTAGCATTGATTGTGTGAAAAACAAGTGTCTGGTGTGGATTTAGATAGATTAAGATGGCATATATATTAATTTATGTGATGTGAAAATCTGTTTAATTTGAAAAAGACTGTTTCTACTAGGGTTGCTAAATGTAGGAACTTCCCTTAATCGAGCATTGATAACGTTAAAGATCAACTATTGATTAATCGTTATTAAAATGTAACGTAAAACAAACTATAGACATCTTATAGGACTCATATTACAGCTGAAACCGCAGTAAAACGTTACAAGGAAAAAAGTAATGCGGTTCCTGATTATGCTAACAAAACAGCTCCTCTATTTAACATTTAAGCCATTTAATATTTGAGTTTAGTGATGATATAGCTGTCCCAGACAATTTTTTTATGGTCAGCGACAAACCTCCGACGCCAAATAACAGCTCCCATCACCAAAGTATGAACAGTTCATGTCTTTGCTAGTCTTTGAATTGCCCCAGACTCCCCGATTTTTTTCTGGAATGATTGATATTTTTGTGAAACCAGTGAGGAGCTGTAGCAAACGAGAGGGCAGAAACCTTGACGTTTTCGAGTATATATGTGGAATTAACAGGGATAGCGGCAGTATTCTATTTCCTAGTACACACAAGAACAGTTCCCAAAACGCAAGCACAATATGTATAATCATGCAGTCTACTCAACGAGTGAGTGCATGAGGAAGAGAGATTGATCAATATTAATATAGTTGTTTTTTATCTAACTCAGAAAACCGTCCAATAAAGGTCGGCATTAAGAGTAAAAGCAAACGTGGTTCTTTCATCATGTGAATAATTATATAATATATGATCATTTATAGCCTACAACTGCGAAGGGGCGTTTAAAGCGCATTTAAAGCGCTAAAACCAGCTGTCAGATGTTTTCGCGCCACTCCCGGTTGCTGAGCAACGTGCGTGAGTTTGACAGCTGCCTGTCAGAGTGACTCAGTCGTTTTTTAGGATTGTATAATCTAGTAAAAGAAATGGACAAATACAAGCAGTGTGTGGACAGTGCACAGTAAAAGTGTACAGCATGTGCGCAGCTTTCATAATACGATACATACATTTAATTAACTTTTTTTTATTCTGCAATTTTGCGCCCAGTCCAGCAGATGGTGCCCCAGGCGGCCGCCTGTGTCGCCTGTTGACAAAGCGGGCCCTGCTGATCACAGACACTTAAATATTCCCCCTAGAAGTACAAGGAACCTAACGTGACATGCAGTACATCAGGAACAATCACCCACAACACCCATTGCGCTGGCCTCGTTATATAGGTAACCTAACGAGGCGCAGGTGGAATGGGTTATCGCTGACGAGCGTGTGGGTGTATGCAGAGGAGGGAGAGATGATGTCAGAAAGCTGGGGAATCAGACTGCCCGATCATGTTTGCGCCAGAAGGGGGAGCTCCAGGATCTTTAGTGCTGACAGCCGGGAATGTTACCAAACGTTTACAGTAGTACAATTACGAGGCAATGAAAAGTTTGTAAGTACACCAGAAGTATATTTGAATATCAATTGCCTGATGGCTGCTATTCTCGGCTGGTAGGCTATACATGTTGTGCCATGTGCGTGATCTCGAAAAATGCTATTAACCTCTTTTTTTTATAAAACACAACTAAATCTAAAACGGAAATGACTACTTCATACACGGACCCATCTTCTCTGCATGCGACGCAAAGCACTATAACACTAAAAGTCATGTAATTATCGATTTTCTAAGTGTTGAAAGATTAATCAGATGTCTGCGAACATCTAGGTAACCTGGGGATTTGGGATCAGATAGAATTCAGCTGCTGGAACACTGTTTTGAATGGTCGAAAGTCCAGAAATAGTTCATGATAGTTGTAGTGATAGATTGTTAACAATGCGATTTCCGCTAAGGTTAGACTGAGTTTTTGATCGTTTTCACATAACAAATGGATTATACCAACAAACTATGCCCCATATTATTGCTGAGACACTTTTGATGACGAATCAGAGAAAGATAAAGAAACCACAAACTCTGTGCTACGTGGCTGAACTGTGACTTGGAATTGTCAATGGCAAGAGCATGAATCATATCCCAGAAAACGGTCAACTCGGTACCAATGTGTTGTTAATCCCTAAATTCATTTTGCACCGGAGTTGTCCTTTAAGCTCTTAGGATTCTAGTGATTATCTCGGTTTTACTCTATCTATTAAACTGGAAATGTTATGAGTGATAATGAGATGTACATGCAAAGTAAAAAAAATGCCATATGTTTGTACACTCAGCTGTTCATTATTTAAACTCATGGAAAATATACAGTCGATTATAAACACAATAATTAAATTAAAATAATTACATTTAAAATATTATGAGTGATAGTTTGAGCTCTGCGTCTTGTAAACAATGTTGTTCTTTGTCACCTCAGGTAAAATATATAGTTGATTATAATCACGGTTTATAAGTTCAATATTTAGGTAATATATACATGTCCCATATCCTTACAAATCTTAGGATCGTAGCATTCTAGTGAGTATATAGGTTTTACTCTAGCTATTCAATTTAAAACTTTATGAGTGATAACCTAAGCTATGCGTCTTGTAAACAATGTAATTCTGCTTGTAGAATATAGCCAGCCACATTGAAATAACATATTAATATAGAAATATAGTACTTACAAATAAAAATATTTATTTTTCATCATCAAAGAGTCAGAGTAATGACATAGAACATAGTTATCCCAGGTAAAATCCATCATGTTATGTAATAAAATGGCAATTTCAGGACCGCAACATTATAGAATGCATCTGGAAACTAAAGCCTTTGTTTATGAATCATGGGGCTGAACTTATGAACGAAAGATACACGTGAAAAGTGTCAGCAATGTCCGTCACATTGTGTTTTTGTGGAAATGTACTTACTTATTTGTACGCAAATAACGCTATAACTAATTGGCTGTTGACTCTATGATTAAAAAAAAAATTGAAATATGTTGTCATCCCCTGGGGGATATAAGTAGAAGTGTTTACAGCCTCTAACTACAATGTATGGCTTTATAATTGTCTTTCAAAGAGAATGTAGAAAAATATAAACAGAAAATAATTATTTCATTTTATGCCATATTTATTGTGTACATTTATTCTAAGTAAAATGAAAATAGCAACAATATGTATGTACTTGCTTCAGGTCCAGTGTAGCAAGAGGTTAACTTTGGGTATGCTTTTTTAGGTGGAATTTGACAATCAAGGGGCAAACCCTAAGAGGTTAAAAGAAATAGTTACTTAAGAAGCGAAAACTTTGTGCAGATTATAATAGCATACACCTACACAGGTTTGTACCAGGGTTTGAACCCACTATCTCCATCATTGCAACTATTTTGCATTACTGTGAGGTGCCCTAGCCCACTGCGTTTACTTTATTTGTGTGCCTCATAAGGAAACTAGAACTCAACTACTGTTTTTTGAGCAGTGAACAACTTACAGACGTCATATAGCGACTTCTAAAAGTATGTTTGAATGGCTTTAGATAAATCAGGATTGTTTTAAACAATATGCCCAAAATAACATGAGATTATTCATAGCAACTCACACCTAACGTAACAAGAATGAACGACAGTCCTGAAATACGTAGTTTATATGCACACTCACACAGACAGTTTGGTTTATTGAATTAGAACGCAGGTAATATCTTTCAAACTGATTTTTGCTGTGCTCCTCTTCAAAACGTGTTATCTGTTTGAATGAAGTAATATGTAAAGTTGCAAAAGAGTATTGCACTGTACTGTAGGCTACATAGAACTTGCTGTGTTTTCAATGTAGAGCATTTTCAATGGTCTAGCGCCACTCTGTGGTGGTAATACAACATCTAATGATAACTGATGACGCGGTGTGAGAGTGAGCACTTTATCACTTCATCATCTGTATGATTGCATTCAGCATTGCTGCAGATGTTGAAGGGATGGGGGGTCAGCCGGTCAGTTCAAGTGGAAGGGTGTACTCACTTATGTTTAGACCTTAATGGCTGTGTGTGGGGACAGCAAATGTACACTGTTATACAAGCTGTTCTCAGTGTTGTCACATGAAAAGGTATAATCAAATATTTACAAAACTGTGAGGGGTGTTCTTAATTTTGTGAGTTACTGTATATATACATTAATAATACAGAACACAGTTTATCAATTTGATTGAAAGGAAGGGCATGCCACCTGAAAAAGTTGTCTTACCACCTGCTTTAAAAGCCGCAACAGCCTGGACAGCCCTGAGGCTGTCAGGAAGGGGGTTCCAAAGACAAGGCCCATGGGAGAAAAAGGCACAGTCACCCATTGTTCATTGCTAGGTTCTTGGTTCTTTCAACATTTCGGTGTGACTGGACCATAGGGGTCTAGTTGGTTCATAAATGGAGAGTAAATCTAATTAGTAGGCAAAGTATGATGCCATGGAGTGATTTGCAGACTAAGAGGATCATTTTAAAGTCAATTCTTTGGACAATAGGAAGCCAATGGAGGTCAGAAAGGAAAGTGGTGATTCAGGCAGATGTTGTGACTTATCTTAGGATCGTGACAGCACTGTTTTGATTAAGCTGCAATTTATGAACTTAGGATGCTGGGAGACCTCCAACTACTGCATTCCCATACAGAATGAATGGATGAGCTTTCTGCATCAGGAACAGTGAGAGGATTTTAGGCGGGAGATGTTCTTAATGCGAGACACTACAGGTGAATAGGGTAAAAAATTGAAATAATAGATATCACCATGAAACTTCCTCAGTTGGTTACATACACACGTACATTAAAAAAATGTATTACAAGTTTTTGAAATATGTTTGTTAATTTATGTAAATTAGGCATTATCTCATTAAATATGTGCAATTTTGCATATATTTTCGGTAGACAGATCTGAACCTATGATAAAACCAGGTGATAAATTCTTTTTTCATCAAGTGTATAACTGGAAAGTTTTGTGTATATAGGTGCTACATAGGCTGAGATATGTCTACCGGAAAATTACAAAAAACAGCATTTAAAGATTTAAATAGGGAAATTTATTACATTTATATTGGAAGAAATTGCTCAAAAACAGAATAAGTGCTCAGGGCCTTAGTGATAATAATATAGAATATTATATTATATATCATGAACATTGATTATTTAATAACATGGCAGGCATATAAGGCCTACAACTGTAGTAACTCAATGAATTAACTTTGGCGTATCATGCACATTGTTGCCAACAAAACCCACGCTAGACAGTTGTATGGACACAGAACAAGAACAACAGTAGAGGTCACAGCTTTCTAAAGTCTAATTGTCCAATCCAGCACCATATTTAGGTCCCTCTGACATCTCTTGCTGGTGCCTTTTCACTTGTCTGTGCTCACAAGTTTTCATTTATTTTCACTTGAGTGGCAAAAAAGCAAATTTCTTTTGGATAGGACCAGGGAGTAGACCATCAGCCAATTAGACAAGCAAACCATAAATGACTAGAAAGAATATGGCCATCCTATAATGTTAAACTATTACAACAGATCCATAATAGTGAATACCTGCATGTGCGTTGGTGTGTCAAGCTGACTACAAGAGCGTGGATTCCACTGCACTAAAGCTTGCACTGCAAATTATTTGAATCTAACCAAGATAATAAAACATCTAACACTTTAAAATCTTGTTTTAAGTGATTTTTTTTAATTTTAAGAGTTCAACTTTACACTATAATCTTATTTCTAGAATTAACAAACTTAATTCAAGAAATCTTGTCAAGTGAAATTATCTTGCTGCATGGACAGAATTTCACTTGTTTTGAGTACCCTTTCCCTGAGATTTAGTGGTTTTATCTTATTTTTAGACACCCATTTTTTGCATTGTGGTATCTCAGGCTGCAGCGATGCTGCCTACTGTTAAAGGGGTGATAGAATGACTATATAGGCTATTTCACACTGTTTATTAATATCTCTGAATAGGGTCTGTAACTTGGTTTTACTAAAAATGGCCCTGGTGCTGTTCTATGCACCCTACTGCAACCCTGTTAAAATGCCACTGAATGAAACGATAGGTTTCCTCAATATATGGTATGCTCATGAATATTTAAATGAGCTGCGCGCTGATTGGTTGGTTTAGCTGCAGAGCAAAGACGCAAAGTTGACTACACACAGCATTCAATTAAACATCGTAGTTGTACATACCATGGAGACATTCGGTGTTGAACCGTACATGTTTGAACCTGAGTCGGATAAAGAACCTGATGTGGAGGTGCAATCAGT
>JACXGM010031005.1:0-13097 GCA_016801145.1 Umbra pygmaea
ACATTATGAGGGGAAGTTATTATTTTCTTATAACTACTGTAGAATGGTGACATTTGCTACATTCCTAAGTGTCTAAGCTTTCTGTAGATATATAACATGTATATATAACCTAGCAATAGGACTTGTGAACCAGTTTTTGGGGGTGGTGGGGGGCAGAAATCTCCCTGTGGCGGGAGAGTGCTCCCTAAGTAGTTAACATACAAGTACAGATTTTTGTTTTGCAAGTTCTCACATCATATTCTACAATTGCTCACATCACACCTACGAGTTCAATTTTAGTTGTACATGTTCTCACATCATATTCTACAAGTGCTCACATCACACCCACGAGTTCAATTTTAGTTGTACAAGTTCTCACATCATATTCTACAAGAGCTCACATCACATCTACGTGCTCTCACATTTTGCACCATATTTACCTTCATAAAATACCCATATCCAACAATAATTATTAAGCACTCTTATATCCAAATACAATATGAGTCCACAATCTCAGTTTGTGTCCATTCCAATCCCACCCTGGGATGGACTGTGACAAGATTTTTGAAAATCCCATTCATTTTTCACTTTCAAAAAGTGTTGGTGTTGTGCAGGTTAGTGTAATTATAGAGTTGTAATTTTGTCATTTTCACTTCCTTCTTCCTGTCTGTATTGTGCTAGTAAAAATGGCGACCTTCTAAAAAACATGACCGACTTTGAGGCACCATAGCTCTGGCTGTGTTTAACCCACAGGGATGAGGAGCCACAACATTATTTTTGTCTGATTTTCCTCTTTCCAATGGTACCAAGCTTTAGTTGCTAGAATGTAGTTACATAGAGTATAGGAAACTACACATAATTTAACATGGAACGGAACATACTTGGCCACTGGTCAACACAATTCAAGTATAACAATTAAGAAAATAAATGGATTTGACATTGGATTCAGGCTTGATGTCGAGGGGCATAGATAAACCAGTCTATAAAGCTACTAGGAGGAATGCAATTAATGCTGTTCAAAGGTCAGGTGACAACACCTAGAAGATTGTCACTTGTTTATCTGTATGTGCCTGCACAGTTTGCGCTTTTCCTCACCTGTCTGGTCGAGTATGGGGCTGTGTACCTCTGAGCCAATGACTCGCTGCGGGATGGTAAGCAATGAGTCAGGCTTTTGTTTACGGGAACTTTTGAGCCGCGACAGCGTTTCCCGTAACAGAATCCCTCCGTGGCTATTTAGCTAGTGGCATTTTAACTAACCGTTCCCCTGTTAATCATCTCAGTCAATCAGATGTGCTTCAAATGAGCTGTAATCCTCCAGCACTGCATTAAAAACTCATGGTTTAGTAGGTGTGTAGTTGATAGAAATATTGCACTGTCTTCATTAATATGTATTATATGTACATAGTTATGAGATCATAATCTGAGAGATTATCAAGGCAGCAGACTTTATCATCGCATCTCAATGGAAGTACACATGCATACTCAAAATTTGACAATGTGGAGGAGGCAGAAAGAAACTGAATGACATATCACATTTTACAATTGAGTGCACTCTAGACAGGCTACAGTTAGAATCTAAAAACATACTCCTATGCCTAATGTAACCACTCATAAACGTAGTGTGTCCTCATCACACATAATCTAAGATGACTCTATGATTAGAAAGAGGCTTAAGGGACAAATTAGCTATTCATTCAGTCATTTATTCATCAGTAACAGGAAATTCAAAACCATAAACTACATTAACATTCACTTTGTTGGTGAAAGCAGGAAAGGAAGGATACCAACGGAATTATCACTTTCTAAAATGTCAACGCAAGAAAAGAAAAAAGATTTGTTCCTATATCACAAACACTACTTTCAGATTGGATTTACATTATTTTTGCTGTAAAAAACGATTGGACAATATTTATATAATCCCTTTGCAAACAAAATGTTTTCCACTCTGGCATTCATCTTTATTTAGTCATTGTTTTTTTTCATAACCAGAGGTGACCATAGAGATTGACAGACAGCAGATAAATTCCTTTACAGTTTTCAATTGTAATGTATTCACAACACATCTGAAAACAGTGAAGTTATGGTAGCTCACTATCCTGGTTAAAGAGCTCATATTATGCTTATTTTCAGGTTCATACTTGTATTCGGAGGTTGTACTAGAATAGGTTTACATGTTTAATAAAAACAATTGTACTGCACTTTGCTGCAGCTCCTCTATAGACCTCAACAGTCCCGCCCCTCGTCCGAGAGAGCTTGGGTTCCGGAAGAAAATTTCCCATACAATTCTGCCATTGACTTCTGGAAAAATCTGTATATAAAGAGTTTTAGACCATGCCTTAGGCTAACCAGCTACGACGTGACTCATAAGCATACAAAATATAATTTTGAGTGGAAAAATGAACTGAAAACCAAATAAAAGTCAAAGGTACATGACTTGGAACCAAATGCAATTTTATGATGTGTAAAGAAAGAGTAAGACCATGTGATTTCATATTGATTGAATATATTGTCTGTGTTTCATGTCAAAACACAATTGCATTTGTAAAACATTTACTAGAAACCAGCCCCACCTCTGCTTATACTCCAATTGTCAATGGAGAAATTGTATTGTATTCTTAATTGCGGAGTCAGCTGTGGGCGGGACTGTTGAGGTTAATTCACCCTGTGTGTTGAACTCTCGGTTTTAAGCAAACTCTCGCGCTAGCTAGAAAGTTATCTTCTGCTAACTTTGTAACGTTAGCTCACGAGGCTACATTTGACTGCGACAGTAACAGCAGATATAAACACAACAGCAATATTTCACATCTTGAAATACACAACCCATCACCATATTTAAAAAGATAAGCTGTTAAATGTATCTACTGTTACGAGCTATTGTCAGTTTGTCACAGAAGACAAGGCTTGACGACAATCGAGCGGTTTGGAACAGTTTGTGAACTCTTGTTTTCTGTTGGAGATAGAAACTCCCTTTGGGGTGGACTTTGGTCTTTTTCACTTTTTAAACCTACTACATGCACAAAAAACTTTTTAAACAAAATTAAGGACAGGGAAAAAGCCAAAAAGCATAAGATGAACACTAACCCATAATTTATGCTACAATTGTCTAAAATGCTGCAAGGTGGACAGCGTCACCATTCAGAATGTTATCATTGCCAGATTATGTTTTGGTCATTGTGTCTGATGGCTGGCTTGCCAACATTAAAATTGTTTTGAAAATGTTGTTGGAGTGGTTATGAAAGTATTGGTATGAAAGGGATAGACCTATGTGTCAGGAGATTTAACAGCTGATTGGAACAAATGCATAGAGTTAAATGTGTTCCACCGGTTTTAATCATGTTATTTCTTTATTATTAATCCTATACGATAGGCAAAATCCAGTAACATACATTTTGTAAAACTGTGATGTAAAGTCATGGCTGAATTTACTGTATAATTTTGCTTCAGGAACAGAATGTGCTTTATCTGAACATTCAGGAACAATGAAATTATGTTTATGACTCATTATTTCTGTTCTGGCCCTAAGCGAACTTACTTGGTACTGGGTAATGCCTTAGACAATGCTGTCTACTTAATGTATATTCTCTGTCTCTCATGCTGTCTGTTTTATTTTGATTGTTTGTTTTATCCTTTTTGTTTATCTGTGTATTAGGTTCTCTATTTATATTTCTTACTACCCATCTTTTCTCACCTCCTGTTGTCTTTCATATTGTGACTTCATTGAATTTGCTGAGAGCTCGTCTGTCACTTGAGGCGTGTGATGAGAATGAGCGTGGCTCTTTGCACTCATGCCAATCCCAGTTAGGGGCAATTCTAAGATGTGTTTAAATCTGGTGGCCAGTGGAGACCAATAGCCAGTGGCCTGGGGTTATCAAAACATCTCATACAGCATGGAAAATTGGTTTTCCTCAAATCAAATTGTTGAGACAATGTCTGAAAGTTTTTGAAGGTTTTATTGTAACCAATATGAATCCATGTATAATCTAACGCAATGTTCTAAAATGTTTGAAAAAATGTTGGTGCTATTGATCCATATTGATGTACATGTTTAATAACACTCCAATGAACTTTAAGAAAGTTTACACTAGTTTACTTTACGTCTACACAATTGAAAACATAGCTGTATGTACGGTATTTGAAAAATAGTAAAAATTAGCATCAGCCAATATCATCGTCACTGCTGTAGCTTTCATCCAGATAAGAGACATGCAACTTGTAGCAATAGATAACTTATGTACATTAACCTAAAGGATTATTAGGAACACCCGTTCAATTTCTCATTAATGCAATTATCTACTCAACCAATCACATGGCAGTTGCTTCAATGCATTTAGGGGTGTGGTCCTGGTCAAGACAATCTCCTTAACTCCAAACTGAATGTCAGAATGGAAAAGAAAGGTGATTTAAGCAATTTTTAGTGTGGCATGGTTGTTGGTGCCCGCGGGCCGGTCTGAGTATTTCACACTCTGCTCAGTTACTGGTGTTTTTACGCACAACCATTTCTAGGGTTTACAAAGAATGGTGTGAAAAGGGAAAAACATCCAGTATGCGGCAGTCCTGTGGGCAAAAATGCCTTGTTGATTCTAGAGGTCAGAGGAGAATGGGCCGACTGATTCAAGCTGATAGAAGAGCAAATATGACTGAAATAAACACTTGTTACAACCGATGTATGCAGCAAAGCATTTGTGAAGCCACAACACGCACAACCTTGAAGCGGATGGGCTACAACAGCAGAAGACCCCACCGGGTACCACTCCTCTCCACTACAAATAGGAAAAAGAGGCTACAATTTGCAAGAGCACACCAAAATTGGACAGTTGAAGACTGGAAAAATGTTGCCTGGTCTGATGAGTCTCGATTTCTGTTGAGACATTCAGATGGTAGAGTCAGAATTTGGGGTAAACAAAATGAGAACATGGATCCATCATGCCTTGTTTGTTACCACTGTGCAGGCGGTTAATAGTGCATTTCCATGACAGATAGACTAGGATATGTAGACATAAACAAGAGAAACTAATTAAGGGAGCAGGGGTGTTGGATATGTTTGATGGATGCCAACAAACTCCAACTATATAAGAAAACACATTAGCAAAATAATCCCAAACCTGATTAAAAGGTAACTGCATTAACAAGGCTCAGAGGATGGACATTGGCAACTGGTACTAGAGAGTAGGAGTGAGTAGGTTGACTTTTCTTTGATAACAGCAGGTATGGCACACTGAGGCTTTCTAAACCCTTTGGGACTTTCACCAAATTGTTTATAGATTTTATCTTGAATGTGCTTTTCCTCATGTTCAACACTATCTATTGCCCTGTATGATCACAACGACTAACAATTCAGGAGAGTTGTAATTCCTCACAAGCATCTACACCAATAAATTCTTCTTTTCCGTCCAGGCAGTGATAGTGCAGTTCGATATGTCATGGTGCATACAGCACTTCATGATCTCAATAAGATTTGCAATTACTGGACTGGCTAAGGGAGTCGCGAAAGTGCCACAAGATGACTTGGAATATTTTTACTTCAGTCAGAAAGCCACCATGTAAATGTATAAATCATTCCATCACTACACAAGAATGCATGTACAAAACGGATGTACCTTAGACAGCTGTACTGTGCATTTCAAAGCCCAATCATGTTTGACTTGTTTCAATGCAGTTCAAGGATACAGCAATAACAACTACAACAACTACCAAATATTTGTTTGGGGTTTTATGTTCTACCTTATTATAATTGCAATTATTCCTAGATTAGAGGGTTGCAAAGAAAAAAAACACTTTAAGGTCTAGATCAGGGGTGTACTAAAACTCCATATTGCTGGCAAAGAAAAAAAAAAAATGGCAATGTGTATTCATAATTAGCTAGGCAAACCAGCTGGTTCATTCTTTTGTAAGCAATCTATCCCCACAACAAAGGATGGTTCTACCTACATAAGAGTTTTCTTAGGCTAGTTGAGATCACTCAAATTGAAAATATATCTATCACATTAATCGTCAATCATAACATTAGTTTTATCATCTTAAGGTAATTGTAATAGAAATTTGGAATTCTACTGCTAATGGATTTTAGGCAATCAAAATGGTCAGAATTGATTTCGTTGTAGTAGCTTGGAAGTAGTATATTTTGATGTAGTCTAGTGAGGCCAGACAGTACCTCCAGTCATTAAGGCCAATGATATTCATCAGTGAGTGAATACAGAGAGTGCAGGTGACAGAATTGTCAAAGGGTCGTATCCTTAGCTAATTTGTTGAAAAAGTAATTCTTCCGTCCTTAGTCAACCTCCTTACTGCTTGCTTATTCACCATTGTTTCTGTTTGAAGTTGAATTTGATGAGGAACCACACAAATGCTTGTGAGTTTGTTCTACCTAGCTAAATCGTTACATGATAAACAAACAACACAATATTAATATGTTGTCAGTCTATCACTTTTACCAGCACATCATGTTCAACATGCTGGGAAGGCTGTCAACAACATATTCAAATGTCAGAAATCTGTTTCTATCAGCAATGTGTTTATGGAAATGTGTTTCTGGTTCCTGTCATCTTCTCCGCCTCATGTCATCACAACATGTCATTTGATTATTCATGCGTAAATAGATTGATATTACAATAGATGTTTTTTTTTCTTCACTCTGTCTCCAGCCAAGCGTTAATTTTGCCATCTCCTTGAGGAAGACTGAATATTACTGACAGGTGGTAAATGTTGCAACAAATAAGTGCATAACTTTCAATTTTCTCTGTCAAGTCCTATATAATCTAGAGTGAACAATTCAGACTCTTCTGAAGAGATTTGATTGTTACAGAGTTCAGTGTACATGCTTTCTTTCGCTTTAATGTGTTCTTAGACATCGGTTTATCTTTCTTTACATGTTTAAATTAAAATGTTTCTTTAAATCTCTCTTTACCTTATCTACGGTATTCACGTAAACATCCTATTTTGTTTAGACAGAATGTCCACATTTGACACCTAATATACCTTTATCTAAGGTCAACACACTCACCTGTGTTTTATCCTTTGGAACACATTCTATGGCCAGTGGAACTGACCTCGGAGCAAATGCAAATGAGAGTAAGCATGTGCCAAATGTGCCAACCAAGGGTCACAACCTTTGACTTTTTACCCCCTTTGGCCCAGACATCGGGAGTTATTTGTGCATATATGGTTGTTTTTTAGCAAAGAAATGTGTTTCTAAGTTTCTGCCTCTCATATGCCCTCTCCTGGGGCTCTGACAGTCACAGAGTTGCTACAGTACATAAGTTCAGTAGAGGACCTGACCTTGGTACAAAGTACCATCTGCTAGTCACACTGCTGAATACCAATACTGTGATGTTGTGAACTGAGACCTGTATGGTTCAGGGAAATACTATGTCTGTGTGACCAGTGGACTCTCTGCCATCTGGCATTTAGGCCCATTGGGCCTGTATTACATGTTGTTTTTGCTCGATAATGATAATTATACAGCTTCATCATAATTTCCAAAAAGGGTAGTGGTGTTTGGTCATCAAGAAGAAATTATGACCTTGTACATAAAATAACGGGGCAATTTTTGTGTGCCTTCGTAAACCGTAAAAAAAGGTCCTATAAACAGTTGAAAAGTCATCTAAAGCAGCCATTCCCAAAGTGGGGTATACGTGACGTTAGGGAGAAACATTTGTGGTGCAGCATTCATTTTAGTATTCAAACGTGGCTATATGTTTTAGTAATGTTTGCTTGCCTGAAAATTCTCACTGGCAAAAACAATCACTACCTAGTGTCTGGATAAGTAACACAATGTCAAATATCAAATAATTGTCATCTAACCAAAGAAAATATAATCATTTCTTTTCATTGAGTACATGAGAAAAGAACTTCAGTTATCAAAATATACACATTATTAATGACAAGTATGTAAGGCTAAGTACAATAACGTTAAAAAAGAAAGAACAGTGATATACAGTTGGTCACATAACCACTTCAACCGTAAATCTCAGAATTTCTCCCAAATTACGTTCTCAGGAAACTATTTTGAAAACCAAAATTACGTTATATGCCAACATATTTAGGGTGTTTTTACGTTTGAACTGCACGTTTTGTTATTAGGCAATATTTGTACTTCAATTACGTTGCTCCGGTACATTTCTTTTAGTGGATTTATGCGAGAACATTCCACACATTCCATACATTCCATAGCGTTTGAAATTATATTGCAACATTCACAGTTAAGGTTAGGTAGGAGGCAAGGGGCAAACTCTGAGGCTGACAAATGAAGCCAACAAGGAAGTAAAAAAAAATGCAATTCATCGAATGGCCACTTGAGGCTGGCTGCAGAAAGGAGCAATTTCAATAGACCTCTATGGCAAAATGCCCAACTTTACAGCTGAAATAAACATGTTTATAGCCTGGTTAAAAAAATGGTTTTGGTGTATATTGCTCTTTTCCCTCTATCTGTCAACTGTGGGGGGTGGTGAATTTTTTTATAACTCATCCGTTTAAATGATAAAAGTTTTATAATTTGGGGGCGCGGCCTAATGAGTGACAGACGAGTTGGCGCTGTAAGACTGCTAGCGGTTTGTCCTGTGTGCTACCGCTTCAGCTAATTTCAGTCACTGAACTTGACTTACTGTGCAAGTTGCTTATCTGTGGAGTTTGTGCTTTTACAATATTATTGTTGTAAATTATCTAATAATATGTCTTGCTGTGGCCATCCAATAAGTTTGTGCTCCAGTTGTTTAGGTAAAAGAAATTGTAATATGTTAGCAGGTGCCAATGTTTGTGTTAACTAGCTAACTACAGTACTAGCCGGCTAATGAATTAGCTCTGGGTTAGCCATCCAGTGACGCTAAACTGTGTTAACGATGGTAACTTAATGTTAGAATTTAACACAGAGTTAAATTAATTTTGCAAATTTCCATTAACGAGGTTCCTTGGTTAGGTAAGGGTATGGTTAGTTAGAGTGGGCGAGCCGGGGTGCGACAGCCGCTTTCTCTGGTTGTGTGGAGCAACCGCGGTCGATCAATCTTAATTGGAGACGCCGGGCTCGCTTTTCCGTCCGGACTGGGGGAAACTGAACGGTATCACACAATGGGTTTGATGCGCTACACACCGTTCCATCCGCTCCGGACCCGAACGAGAGCCCGACGTCTCCAATTAAGATCCACCCTGGTGTGGAGGCATTTACTACGTGCAGTCGGATGATTACAGATTCAGTCCTCCACACAACCTGAGAAGCGGCAATCGCACTTCTGTGGCCTGTTGTCTTCCGACTACAGGTGGTTTTTAATTATTTTGAATTACTTTGGTTGTTAGTGTAGATTATTGTGCTTGGTTATGGACATTTTATAAAGACTTGATAGCATTTAGGGTTATAATATTTTTGTAGCTACAAAATGGATTTGCATGTGGTTGGAAAGTTCCGTAAGGTTCCACAGTTAGGGTAGCAGATAATTAGATGTTTGACAGCGGCATCTCAGAATCGGTGTCTAGGTCTCGGCTGCTCGTGGTTTTAAGATTAAACAACCATTTTCATTATTTTGCCTCTTTACTACACTTTAAATGTGCGATGTTTAATAGAAATAGGCATAGCAAAGGTAGAGACCAGCCAAGCGCTATGACATAAAACGCATAGCAAACATCAACGTTTAATCTCACGATGCCTATCAGTGAAAGACGCACTGCCATCATCTCCATATTGTGCGCTTTCAGTGTTTTGCTTGCCCGAGATTTTTGTCGCCTTGTTGTTATAGCCAAATATCATTATTGTGTGGTTTTTTGCACCCACCCAGAAAACTCAACCTTGGAGTACCTGTCCTCACCAGCATGGGATTCTGGACTTTCTTTTAATTTATCACGCCCTGGAAAGTCAACCCTGACTGTCTTACCTGGTGCCCAAAACTACATCCTACCATTAACCAAGACCGTGACTCCTGAGAACTGATGTTCCAATCATAGACAGTTTTTTTTGCAAGGCATATGTTGCCAGACCACCAAGAGGAATCTATGTAGAGAAATACATATTTGACTAACAGTATCTAGAGATTCACCACAGCAAACGTATGATTTGGTCTCATTTCCCACTACTAACTGAATAAATAAATATATCTTTTATAGCTCCATTAAATGAATATCTCTGTATATTTCTTCTAACAACTAACAATATACATCTCAATATTGTTTTTAGAAAATGTTAGAAAATGTATACACAAATGTAAAAAAAAGAATTAGGATTTTTTATATTGAAATTAGCTAATGATAAATTGCACTTTGTCAAATAGTTGATCAAAACACAGACATTGTTTTGAAATGTTTACCTATGTTGATCTCTATTCATTTAATCCAAATGTATTTCCGGAAAAGAATAATGCTCAGTCATATATCGGATTTGTGATTAATTTTGCTGCTCTGAGATTATTTACAAACGATCAGGGAAAATACGATGTTACTGCAGCAGTTTGCTGAAAGTGTCTGCTGGAGGCAACAGCTGTTTAAATTCTCGTTCACAGTACACTTCTGTTCCAATGCGTGATCGTGTGCTGGAAAAGTTTAGTTGTGTGAGTAGTCTACTGACTACTGTACCTCTGGCCTTAATCGTTTTAATGCAGTTATGCATGCACATGAAAGTCATACGTTAAGCATTTGATTTATAAAAAAAATCATTAGTTAATCTAAAGTATATTATGTTTCACTGTTAACCATTATGAGATTGACTGCCTCTTTAAGATGCCTAATATATAGACGGGCAAGGCTGTTGAGGACTGATTAGTGGAGATGTTTGTTACATGCGTTTAACCCAGACCAGAGCCATAGAGAGAGAGAGTTGCGTCAACTCCGTTCACTTCATCAGTCAGTTTTTTTACAGCAATGGCGGATCATGGAGACCGTCAACAGTTCCAAACAAACTGAGATACTACCCGTGTCACCGTAGAGAAATAACGTTTCATCAGCTCCTTACTGAGGTAATAACTTAAAAATCCGAATTACTATTTAAACCTTTGCAGACACATTTTAGCTGACGTTATTTAGCGTTATTTAGCTTGCCCAAAACAAAACTAATATACCGACACCTCGATATCATCCAGCCCTACAATAAATTTGATAAGCTATTTGAGGTTTTTGACGTCTATTCATGAAATTATTGACAGGCTTTAGTTATGTTTATTTATTGGAACATTAAACATGAATTAAACGTTTTATCATGAACATAAACCTGAGGGTTTCATTGTCTTCCAAATAATTTATCGCAAAATTACACAACGTTAAGGTGATGGGCAACCGCCGACTACAACCGCTAGCAATGCTAAGTAGCATACTGGTAGCATTTAGCTTAGCTTCTTAGCATTTGCTAACTTGCTAATGTCACACTTCAGTGGGCATGGCATCATCAACCAGGCACTTCAGCTCCACCCACGCTCCACCTCTTTGACCATTTTTGGTTATCCGAGATTGACGTTGAGTGACGCGCTACCAAGATGGCGACGGCCGTCTCCGCCCACAATGAGCTTCAAAAATGCTTTTCAGAAACCAATGGGTGACGTCACAGTCACGCTGTCCATATTTTTTACAGTCTCTGGTAGGAGGATACTAACGGTTAAGGTTAGGCATGAGGTTACTAATGGTTAAGGTTAGATATGACGTTACTGAGGTTAAGGTTAGAATTTAGGTTAGGGTTAACATTACAAAAACTGACAATCGCGTGTCTGCATGACGCAAGCAATGTAGAACAAAACACACACAAAGTGCGGGTCTGGATTTGAACTCGCGAACACTGGCATACAAGTCACGGATTTATACGCCCATCCACCATCCCCGACCTACGCCCTAGCAAAAACTATGCTATTTACATGCTACGTCATGATCTTCATATGTTCATATTGAACGTTATTCGAGTGTTCAATTTAGTTCCCTACAAACATAATTGACCCTCTTATACGTTCATATTTTACATATTTCGGTTTTACAAAATAGTTCCCTCAGAACGTATTTAATGTGATTTAGGGCTGAACCACTTATATACTGTAAATATATGCTTTCAAAAATACAACCTAAAGATTTCCCTTTTTTTTTAATTCATCATAGTAGCCTACTATTGGACAGATTAACTATTTATTTGTGCTAAGTGTGGAATTCAACCAATATGGCGGGCCTGTCAAACCATATATTATGTACCTCAAGTAAGCTGGCTGAGCAATGGGGTATGTTCCTGAAATCGAGAACGTAGACAAACTGGATTCATCATCACTTTTCTGCCCAGTCTGCAGTAACCAACCAACCAAAATGTGAACTAGAGAGACTCATTGAAATTACAACGAGTTGTTCTGTGAAATTTTTATTTAATCACAAGACATTCTCAGATTTCCGGATCAGGCGGCAGTGTCTCACTCAGTAGACAGTGTTGGCAACTGGCACTGTTAAGATTACTTTTTTGGCCACACAGTATGAGAGATTATCAGCATGAAAACTAAACACAGTCACAAACTATGAGCAGAAAACGACTTTGCTAAACTGAACTTTGCTAACACAACCCAACATTTCAGAGTTGTGAGCGTCCTTTCAAGCTTACTCGTCTCATGAATCTACGGTGAGTAATTTACAATTTCACTCAGTGCGTGAGCTGATGGTAAATGATGTTTGATGTGCACAATGTCTAAATTAAGAGCAAAATATTTGATATCTGACATTATATGGAAGTTGAATATGCATTCACTGTGTGTGTGTGTGTGTGTGTGTGTGCGCGCGTGCGTGCGTGTGTGTGTGTGTGGTGGGGGGCGTTATCGCTGACCCTGATGCAGGGGGTATGCAGCTGGATATTAAATGTCTGAGGGGGTACGGGACTGTAAAATCTTTGGGGTATGCAGCTGGATATTAAATGTCTGAGGGGGTACGGGACTGTAAAACTTTTGGGGTATGCAGCTGGATATTAAATGTCTGAGGGGGTATGGGACTGTAAAACTTTTGGGGTATGCAGCTGGATATTAAATGTCTGAGGGGGTACGGGACTGTAAAACTTTTGGGGTATGCAGCTGGATATTAAACATCTGAGGGGCTACGGGACTGTAAAACTTTTGGGGTATGCAGCTGGATATTAAATGTCTGAGGGGGTACGGGACTGTAAAACGTTTGGGGTATGCAGCTGGATATTAAAT
>JACXGM010031006.1:0-13097 GCA_016801145.1 Umbra pygmaea
CTTTCCCCTTATGACGACATAAGGGGAAAATTTCAGAACAGCACGTTTTAGCTTTCGTTTTCTCAAAGCCGGAGAAAAATACTCAGTGCTTGGTTTTTACCTATCGCAATTTCTAGCCACTGGGGGACCATAGTCAGGCTAGATTAACTAATATTACTGTTAAAAAACCTCATAAATTCAAAATTTCATGCCATGGGACTTTTAATATTTCAGACCTCACCAATATTTCAAGTGTTTTTATTACAATTTATGTGAGTCCCACTGATCTAAAATCATTAGGGTTTGGGGAGTGTTGGATTTGGGAACACAGACCTCAGGTACTAGTTGTGCCTCTAAAGATTTATAAAAAAAATGTAATTGAAAGGAGGACTCAATTGCTTTCCACAGGTGTTGAGTATGCACCCACAGATGTTGTCTGGACCATGGCTTTTGTTAACTCTTATGGAGAGGAAGGCTTTGTGCACTTCTTTTTGTCTTATTTTAAAGTGTTCAACATCTATAAGCTGGTTACTCAAATTTTAGATCTTATTGCTAAAATCAAAGGTATTAAAACAATTGTAAAATTGGTTAAGAGCACTGGCCTGCTTGATGTCTGTGCTGAAATCATCCAGGGTGACTGGACTGCTACTCCTTAAATTCTGGTTGCGACGGCTGTGCAGGGGGTGAGGTCGGCATGGATGGGAGTTCGGATGGTAGTGTGGGTGTAGCTGGAGTGGCAGTAGGGTTTGAGGAAGCACATTATGTAAAGAGGAAGAAGAAGCGGGCACGGAAGAAAGAGGGTGGTGAGAGTAGTTCGGGAGAGGGTGAACGACCAGCACTTGGTGGTGGGGAGCAGGGGTATAAGGTGATTGTGGAGTTTTCGGCCCCGACAGTTAAGCTGTTACACCCGGTGTCACTCACGGCGGCAATTAGGGAACAGGTTGGGAGGGTGATGGATGCTAGGTGACTGATGGGAGTATTGTGGTGGGTGGTGTGGCTCTGAGGGATAAGTTGCTGAAGTTGGAGGTGTTGAATTGGGTAAGGTGAAGTGTCTGGTGCCTGGGAGTGCGGTGAAGGTAAGAGGGGTGATCACGGGTGTCTCAGATGATCTGTCAATGGAGGAGCTTAAGGAGATTGTGTCGGGTGGGGTGGTGTTGGAGGCGAGACGGTTGGGCAGTAGGGCGTTGGGGTTAGATAGGGTGAGTCCCACGGTGTTGTTGGAGTTTGGGGGGCCTTTGCCGAGTAGGGTGTACTTAGGGTATCTTAGTTTTTATGTAAGGGAATATGTGCCACCGCCACTGAGGTGTTTTAATTGTCAGCGGATGGGACATGTGGCTGCTGTGTGCAGAGGGAAGGGTAGGTGTGGGGGTGCGCATGAGTATGGTAAGTGTGGGGTAGGGGACGTGGTGAGGTGTTGTAATTGTGGTGGGGAGCACAGTGCTGCGTTTGGGGGGATGTGGTTCAGAAGAAGGCGGCAGAGGCACAGCGGGTTAAGGTGGTAGATGGGGTCACGTATGCGGAAGCGGTGCGGAGAGTGGGGGGACTTGGGGTTGGTGTGCAGGTGGAGAAGGAGAGGGTTGTAGGCCCAGTGTCGGAGGACGGTTTGGGTGTTCGCATGAATGTATGAGTGTAAGCATGAGTGTAAGCATGAATGTGTGGTTGGTAAGGATTCACTGGTGGTCGGCAGGGTTGAGTTTTTGGCATTTTTGTGTAGTGTGGTGAATGTGTGTAGTCAGGTTAAAGGACGGATTGCGAGGATTGATGTTTTGGTGGGTGCTGCTAGGGAGTTTATGGGTATTACTGACGTCACGGGGGAGATGGTTCACGAGCTGATGAAAGGGAAGGGGGAGGGTAGGTAGTGGGGTGGGGGGGGTAGTGGGCTGTATTTTAATTTCTAGGGTGGTGGGGTGTGGTGGGTGGTGTTGAATTAGGTGAGCCGTGACCGGCCTCACACTCCGGTACAGTTGGTTGCGATCCGCCATTAACCCAAAGAAGAAGAAGAAGAAGAATACACTGCACAACCGGCAACAATGGCAGCCAGATCATCAAGAGAGTCAAATAAATGTATTTTTGACTTAAATAATTGACTTAAAAATTACGACAGACTTGATTTGTGCTTTACACAGTTCTGTGGATATATATTTGCAACCATGTTCTTCCTTGAAACGTTTTTAAAAATCGCTAGGTTCGTTACATTGCTGATGTGAACAACATTCCTGCATTTCAATGACTAGCCTTGAATGGACACCATGCATGTCTACAGTTTTAACTAAACTACATTAGCAGCAGATTTTGTTTGAGATCTAAGTTTGTGATCAACACTTGTCGCCTCTGGTGATGTATCAGCCAGCTAGCGACAATGTATGATAACAAAACTGTAACCAAGCGGTGTCTCATTTCATAGGGGTATGTTTTCATCCCTATCCCTTACCACTCGGTTTCGAGGGACAAGGGCTAGGGTTAAGACGAAGGGGTAGGGGTAGGGGTAAGACAGAGAAATGGGATTCACCCTTAATGTTGAGCCCTGGGTTATTTATTCTTATGAATACTCAGTGATACACACATGGTCTACTACTCAGTGATACACACATGGTCTTGAGATATTTACATTGTTTACTTAGGCTTCACCTCTGAAGTATGATTACTTTATAACACATGACGCCGTATCAGGCGGGATGGAGAGAAGTCTACTTGCATAAATCCAGAACACCAGAAACCAACTAATGGGTAAAGACCCACAATGAAGCGCAACCAACATCTGGAACACTTGAGCTTTTTAAGCCTATTAGATTACTCATTACCACCTTGTAGGACTGCACGATTAATCGTTATAAAATTGCGATCTCGATTCACCCCTGTTCCCGATTTAATTTGAAATGACGAACGATTAAAAACGATTTTTTTTGCACAGACATGTTCAAGGAGTTCAGATAGAGCCTGTATTTGTGTTATGTTTTAGTTGTCCTATCAGTTCCGTTGATTAGTCCCCAGCTGCACGCCCTTCCATCGTTAGTTAGGTATTTAGTTCAGTCTGTTTGTTAGTTTTTTGTGGTTCACTGGCCCTCATTTATGAAACGTGCGTACAACCTAAAACAGGCGTACGACGGGCGTACGGCTATTCCTACGCAAAGCAAGGGATTTATCAATTTGAACGTGATCGTAGGCTGCGATAAAATCTCACGTCTGGTCTGACTTCGTGTACGCAAATTCTATAATGTGACTAGCGGTGTTCATGGTATAACTACCCGGTTCAGTGAATTGTAGAACCAGCAAACATTGATGAATATGTCTGCATCGCAACTACCCCATATTGCAAATTACATTTCAGAATTACGAATAAATTATATACAGCACATTGCTATTAAGTGGCAATGTCACTATTGTTATGTCACTATTTTTGGTAGCCTACTTAAATGGCCAGTATGTACTTTATTTTCCTTATTTTTTGAAGCCTCTATGTTTTCATGCTTGTGGTGATGCGCAATGTGCTAAAACAATCCGTTTTACTGCCAATTTGTTTTGTCGTGGTTCATATTAGTGATGTGGGCCGGTACCACTTTTTATGGAACGAGTACAGAGTGTTTCATTTTGGGTACTTGCCGATAAGAGTACCGATACAAGTACATTTAATAATTATGCCAAATGTCACATTTATCAAGCTAAAATCTGCTATTTCTTAGATGTTGATCAGCCAATTCAAATAGTTCCTACGTATCCAGAAGAACATAATTTTTTTTATGTTTTATTATTACAGGTACACAATTATAGCTGTACTATCACTGTAATCTATTGAACAAAATATAAATAGGCTACAGCCTTCTTAACGTTAGTATGTCAGAACTTCCACTATTTTGTTCAACCAGAGGTTTTGCAAATCGACATTTGTCTTTCCTTCCCGAAGGTTAATTATAAATTCATGCGACGCTACAGTATGCAGTGACTAGCCTAATAAATTGCAGCCTTTGTTCGGTCCTCTACTTAAATGTGCACGTTTTCTTGAGGTTTCTAATATATGCACCTATAATTTACACAAATACACACAAATGGAAATGAAAAGCGATTTCGTATTTCTCCATTTGAACTCTACTGGAGATTTGCTATGAGGAAAATAGAGTTGTGATTCAGTGTTTTCAATAATAAGAACGTGTGGCTCCGTCTTTGTTTTTTTTTGCTATTTTTGCTATTTTTTAAATAGCAATGCTGTAACAGTTGTACAGCTTTATAAGATGGTCTCTGGAAGAGGCAGACTGTCGTTATCATCAATATGAAAAATATGCATAGTGCTGGAATACAGCTACATTTCCATTGAAACATTTACATGAATCAGATTTACCAGTTTGTTGGTATTGTTGTTCCAATCGTTACATGGTTGAGAAATACAACTGTTTCCTATCTATATA
The DNA here is from genome assembly GCA_016801145.1 of Umbra pygmaea. NCBI lineage: Eukaryota > Metazoa > Chordata > Actinopteri > Esociformes > Umbridae > Umbra > Umbra pygmaea. The sequence continues at coordinate 4,380 of JACXGM010031006.1, forward strand.
CTACATTTTACAGTAGGCTACTATTCCCTCTGGCACTTTTAGAAAACAACTATGGCTAATCTGTAAAGCGTTGCACAGCATAACGCTCTTAAATGTGGAAGACGTATCGGCTTGGAGTATCGAGTACTTATTCCTGGAATCGGTATCGTCCCATCTCTAGTTCAATGTGCAATAAACATTACACTTTGTGAGAAAAAAAAATGTGGCAGAGAATCGTGGTATGAATTCAAAGCAAAAAAATAGCGATTCATATTTTTCCCCGAATCGTGCAGGCCTACCACCTTGTGTACGTATTAGTTAATTATTAGTACCTTTCGGATACTTGTAACTAATACATACACAAGGTGGTGATTGGTAAAAAGGTGGTGCTAACATTCCACAATTAACTCAAAATACATTTAATTTATTAAATAAACCAAAGTAGTTTATACTTATTTACACAATAAACAATTGTGCCAAAGTCTCTGCTATGTTGTGGTAACTCCGATGAAATATAACTTTTACAGTTTAGCTGCGGGATTCTTTTATTTGCAGTGGAGAGGCGGAGAAGAGACAAGATCAACAACTGGATTGTCACTCTCTCGAAGAACATCCCAGACTGCAACATAGAGAGTACCAAGACTGGAGCAGTGAGTGTGGTCAATTCTCCAATAGAGATTTTGTCAATGAACCAGCTCTCTCAGTAGAGAGCCTTTGGGACCGTTCATGGATAAAGAATAAGTCTGGATCTGAATAAGAATGCATAGTGGTGGTTATATGGTTTTTAATCTAGTTCTATCTGGGTCCATGAATCTGACTTACTTGCTGATTGCTTGAATCCTGTATTCTAATAAGCCATCTGTAGCCTCTTTTTTTCAGAGTAAAGGAGGGATCCTGTCAAAAGCATGTGACTACATCCAAGAGCTGAGAGAGAAAAACCAGCGACTGCAGGACAGCTTCAAAGAGGTAGTAAGAGTTCAAGCCGATAACGAGCTACTCAAACAACAGGTACTTGCACTCAGTTGTTTAATCATTAGTGCACACATTCATAATACATTATTTCATAATATATGAAAAATTATATTTCTTATAAAATATTTTATATTAGCCCCTTTATATTTATGTGAGTCATAGTGAATAAACCCAGTTGGACATTTTTTTTTATAGGGCTATCTATTAACTTTTTATGAAAGACCCATATAGAGTATTTTGGGATGTTGGCAATTGGTTGTTAATATTGTTTAATTGAAATGTTCCGTCGTTATAGATTGAGGAGCTGAAGAATGACAATGTACTACTTCGAGCTCAGCTACAACAGCACAGTATAGAGATCAGTGGAGATGCGACATCACAATAATGGGATGGACAAACACAAAACTGAGGGCTTGAAAAAAGGTGATGGACTGCATACTGTTTAAGCCTTCTTGGACCCAACACATTCCAAGACAGAAAGCTAAATTTGTTCCCCAGTTTGGCTCAAGAACAACAACTCTTTGGATATTAACTTCTATTCACCTGACTCTATTTCGGATAAATGATCATGACAGTTCACATTGATAGGAAATAATTATTTGGATTGACCTACAAAAAATTGTGGTTGTTGTAAAAGATACTACTCACTGTGTCAGCCAGGAGTTAATCATGTTCTGTTTAATTTATTAGTTCACATGTATAGAGTAGAATGAAATCACTGCTGCAGTAGGGATCACAATTGCAACTGTTAGTGCTGAACTTTGCTGAAACATTATAGCTTAAAGATGAAAAAAACATATAGACAAATCTATTGATTCCGACCTTTACAAAAATTATGTTTTATTTTCCAAGTGGGGGTAGATTACTTACATTAAGCTGTCTTAAAGTTATTAGTATCAATTTCAGTTGTATATGGTGTTGATACATGTTAGGCATTAAATCATTGTGTGTCTTCATAGATCACTTGCCGGTATTTAATACGCTTCAATTAAATGTATACATAAAATGTATGTGTTAGTGTTATGATGTACAGAATAATATAAAAATTGTCTCTAAAGATAGACTGTGTAAAACAAAAAGTGTAAATTACATTGGATGCTTGTCACAGAAATTTAGTTTAGTTCTGGAATGCTGGCAGCTCAATTCTGATATTTTTTTCACTAATTGATGTTTTGATTAGTTCATATTTTCTCTTGTCATATACTTCAGAGATCAAATTTCCAATAAGTGGAAATGTAATTTACATTAGATATTGGGGCTACCTGTGTAAACACAGTCTTGGATTATGATTTCTACTATTTCTTCCAATAATTAAAAAAAATTGGAATGACTTAGCACATCCCAGGTCAGAGCAGTGCTTTAAAGCATTTCTATTGCGTAAAGATTCCCAACGTCTTTTTTTTGGTTCAACTGAAAGCAGTCACATCAAGTAATGGCATTATGCATTCAAATCATTCAAACAAACATATTGGCCTAAATTAATAGTTAGTCTTTGCCATTTTCAAAGGCATTGTTTGCATAGATTGACATTCATGTTATAAATGCTTTGTGTTGGCATGTTGGAAATTGCCTTTGAACACCCCTTTAACTCTTTTGGATTGAAACAAGGCAGTAGTAGAGAAAATAAGCAGTAGATAGCAATGCTGTGTCATTTTGACCTTGTAGGTTGGTTGTTATTGCCAACCTGCTGCATCAACCAATCACTCCATCTCCCAGCTGAATTCTAATCCACATGACTGTGTGGTAAGCTAATAATGAAAATATCTGCTCAAATCTATATGCAGGATATTATAAAGAGCAGTTATCTGTTTTTATCTTGAACGGCACATAGGAGTGCACTTATCCATTTGTGTGTGAATTACAGCTTGAGAGGGGGCTTCTAATTGCAGAATGGATTGTAAATGTTCCATATCAGTTCTTCTGCCTCACCAAATACCTGTCTTGATTATAGTTCCTAGCACCAGAAAAAGGGAGCTCTTTATAGCTGCACATGTTGTATAATCTAATAATGTTTGCATTGGACATCCTGCTTTACCTGATAGTTAAACAAAATAACCTGATGTTGAACATTGACACGTTTTACTCTAACCCGTGGTTGGGCAAAGGTTTTTGTTTGAGGGCCACATTGAGTTTTTGAAACCAAGCAAAGGGCCGCATAAAATAGTGATGTGTTAAAACATAGGAAATGTTATTTCATTATATTACCACACACACACACACAATTACATGTGCAGTCTACAGAAAATAAATGTTTTGTTTCTTTATTTCTTTATTTGACTTCTCAGAATTGAATCACTACTTTTTGTTTCAAGAACATTTAGCTTACCTGCATACACCTGCGAAGAAACAGTGCATATGGAAAGTCATTCAATTCAGATATAATGAACCATTGAAGGTCTAAAGGGGTTGAAGTCCACATGGCACTATATTGATATTTTTTACCTCTTCAAGGATCATACTTTGGCCTATAGTGAAATACCTTACAGATTTGCATTCAGTAATTTATCAAGTGTCAATTGACTTTGAGGGGTAATTCTTTTTAAAAGCACCTTGTGGGCCAGATCAAAGCCAATTGTACTTTGCCCGCCCCTGCTCTAACCTCTGTGGTACCACATTTTTTGTTATAATTTCTTCTAAACTATATAAAACAGTTTTTGACAACCGTGTAGAGCATGCCTGATGAGTGATCGATTTATTAATATGCAAATAATATATACGTAATAGGTCTGCACAGAGAGTGACATGTAGAAGCATCAGTATTGTGGACAGTTAAAATGGATTGCATCTTATGTTTTAAAAATCTGCAATGTCGACATCTGCCATAACCTTGTTAAACGTTTAGGGGAAGTTAATGATCATGGCTAACTTTGACAAAATTGATTTTCTTTCCAAATGTTAGGTTATACATATTTCAAGTATACATAATTCACTGAAAACTTAGAATTCAGACTTCCTGGGTGAATCGTTATCACAGTTCCTTGATCCTGTCTTCTTTTTTTTATGAAGATCTGTTTGATGTGGAGATGAGGAGGGACAATGTGAGGCATAAAACTTGAAAAAACAACAGATTCACATCACTAAAGCAGGATGTAGCATTATGCAAAGTAAATGTCAAGCAGGGTGTGATTCATTTTATTAGTCCTGTAGCATTAATGGGTGCAGTTTTCCGTATGCTTACACTGTAGAATGTGTAGTTTAGCCATAAAGCTCCTGACACAGTGATTGAGCATGCTTCTGACAGCTGCAGAGGAGAAGTAGAAGATGATAGGATCCAGGCAGGCATTGAGAGTACTGGAGAGTAATGCGATTTTCCTCCAAATATCTATGTCTTCATGCCAAATGAACCCCACCAAATGGGAGACATTGTAGGGACCAAAGCACAGCGTAAACACTAGCAGGGTGCCAAGAGCCAGGCCGATGGCACGAAGCCGCCGTCTCCGGCCAATGCTTGGCAGACGAGACAGGATATGGATTAGGTTGATGTAGCAGAAGGTACAAACCAAGAATGGGACGCAGAAGAGCACCAGGAATAGCTCCAGACGCACTGGGAGAACGACTTTGAGCTCGTCTTCAGTAAAGTTCTGGTAGCATTTCTCAGGAGGGGTACCGTTACTTTCCTTCCATTGTGAACTGGGCACAATGTAAACAAAACAAAGATTCAGTGAGGACACAACCCAGAATGTGAGGCTGGCCATCACAGCGTAGCGGGGTCTGCGACACAGGACATATCTGATTGGGTAGGCCACACCAAGGTAGCGCTCCACACTCACTGCGGTCAGGAGCAGGGTGCTGTTGTAGATGGTGGAGTAGAACAGAAAACCAGTAAGTGGGCACAGGGCATAAGGAAGCATCCACCTCATGTCATCATCAGCTTCCTTCATTTTGAAGGGCAGGAAGGCAAGAAAGACGAGATCTGAAATTGTCAGGTTGAGAAGCAGGATGTCAATCGGAGTGGGTTTGCGTCGTACCTTCCTGCAAAAGGTGCAAAATGCCAGGATGTTGGCTGGTACCCCAATCAGGAAAGTGATTATGTAAACGGACAGCAAAAGATCAACGATGGGCATGGCGATTAGTCTACTCCATCAGACACTTGGAGACTGAACATAACTGGAAAAAGAACAGGTTGCATTAGAATGTGCAACATGATTGTTAGCAAAAATATCCCATAACAAGATATTTTAGATCTTTGTCAGTGGGGAAAATACTTGACAGTCATATTCTATATTGGTTGTTTTGTGCATAAACATTTGAAGTTTAAAATTTTCTAAACTACATAATCTAAATATATAACATCTATTCGGAATAAGTCAAACCGTTAATAGAGAAGGGATTTCAGAATTACCTTTTAGCTATCAAACAAGATATAATGTAGGCCTACAATTAGATAATACTTCCTACTCATACTATACCTCATATGTATTTTGAGTCATGAAAAGCAAGTAATTTTGACAAGAATTAACTCACCTCCAGTGATCTTGAAAATCAGGAGTAATCACATATCAATCCAATGGGATCCTTAAAAATGCTGTGACTATGATGTCTGCCTGTTGCTGATTGTTAGATTGTCCTTTGACTGCATCAGCTAGTGCAAAGTGACTAATTCGATGTGCTCCGGAAATTTAATAAGCAAGCTCTTCAAACAATGTCTCTCAGCAACCATTGAAGACCATTTCAAATACATTCACATGGAAACATGCTGCAATCACGTATTTATATAAAAAATACATTACTAAATTGGAACGAAAATGGCTTCCCAGAAGTGTATGTCATCTTTCCTTAGAAAAGTACTGTGAACAAAAAGCCATCAATGCTGCTTAATCAAAATATTTTCCATCCTAACTGGTTGAGAATTAAAACAGTTGTTATTGATAGTGAAGCTATAGTATCCCTGAGGTAAAGCTAATGTCTTTAACAAAACTATCATCCCCAAAATTCCAATCAACTCCCAAAGTAGCAAAGGGCATTCGTCACTACATAATATAAAATACACAGTATCCTGCTTCTTTTTTTGTTTTTGTAAAATTTTTGTATTTAGTTTTTTAAATATTATTAGTATTGTTGTTATTATTTTTATATTATTATATATTTTTTAGTTAGTTTTATTTTATTTTAAAAAAGCATTCTGTGGACAGGTGTTGAAAATTAGCAAGAGAGCTAAAACACTTAAGCAATGCATCTAGTTCGTCCAATGTTGCTGTGAGTTCCATGTCAAATAAAGTCTAATCAATTAATCAGTAAAACAACAGACAGACTGCTCAAAATTTGTTTTGATACACAGTCCAAAAAATTACACCAACATTATTCTTAATACATCATACGTATATACATACCCAAAGAACAACAAAAGCAGTTGTAAAGAAATATGTTCTTTGGTTCTACCTGATACAATTTCACATACACTAATTAATTTAATCAAGACCATAAAACTGTATATTTTTGCTTTTTGAACAGCTGATAAAAAATATAATTCGAAATATCATTAGGGATGAGATTTCAGGAAGGCAATGAGATAAGTGAGCAAAGTTAAAGTGTGGATTTTCCTAGCAGGGATGTAGGATAAGTTGGTACCAGTGGACCTGTTGATGTGTGCAGAAAGGTCCAATCTAAAAGTGCATAAATGTTACAATGGTGATTTGTTATATGCGGCCTTGGTGACAAAGCGGGTGGTGTTCTGATAGACTCCATCTAATTTGATGACAAGACTGCTGGTAAAAAACATTGCCAGTAAATAACATTGCCAAAGTCAAGGATTGGTAAGATGGTCATTTTAACAAAAGCATTTTTTGCTTCATTCTGGATAAGACTTCAGATTGTAAGTGATAATGTCGGTCTGAAAAGAGAATGAGCAGTCTAAACCAGATACCAACAGGTTCGTAATGAGTTAGACAGTAAACAATGAAGATATGCTTCAAATATAGAGATTCATTTTGAATTTAAATAAGTATTATAGGATTCTAGGTGATTTTTTGGCTAATTTAGCCCTCTAGGTTCAAAAGAAAATGAATATACTGTACTTTGAAAATGGCATTGAAAATGAGTCATGGCTGGGTATTCCAGCATGACAATCACCCAAAACACATGGACAAGGCAACAAAGAAGTGGCTCAAAAAGAAGCACATTAAGGTCCTGGAGTGGCCTAGCCATTCATTTATTTGTCACTAGGCAAAAATATTTTTTTCCCTCACTTTAAGCGCTATCGAGCTAAAACAGGGCCCCACTTGGTCCTCTGTTTCTATGAGGTGTCTACTTCGTAATTTATCTCTTGTTCTGTTGTGTCTAGATGTTAGACCCGGCTAACATCCTCATTGGATGTCACTGTACAGCTCTGGTTTGATGGACAATTCTGCCAACTGTACTTCCTCTACTTTAGGGAACCATACTTCACACACTTTGGTGGAGATTCCTTGCCTACATAAGGAAATGGCTAGGAAATGTCTGCTATAATGGTGAGAAACACAGTCTGGATTCAAGCTAACTGTGGAAAGATAATGATTGTATTTAGATTGTGCATATACAGGTCCTTCTCTAGAAATTAGCATATTGTGATAAAGTTCATTATTTTCCATAATGTAATGATAAAAATTAAACTTTCATATATTTTAGATTCATTGCACACCAACTGAAATATTTCAGGTCATTTATTGTTTTAATACTGATGATTTTGGCATACAGCTCATGAAAACCCAAAATTCCTATCTCAAAGAATGAGCATATCATGAAAAGGGTCTCTAAACGAGCTATTAACCTAATAATCTGAATCAATTAATTAACTCTAAACACCTGCAAAAGATTCCTGAGGCTTTAAAAACTCCCAGCCTGTTTCATTACTCAAAACCGCAATCATGGGTAAGACTGCCGACCTGACTGCTGTCCAGAGAGGGTGAGACACAGAAAGAAATTTCTGAACAAATAGGCTTTTCCCAGAGTGCTGTATCAAGGCACCTCAGTGGGAAGTCTGTGGGGAGGAAAAAGTGTGGCAAAAAATGCTGCACAACAACAAGAGGTGACCTGACCCTGAGGAAGATTGTGGAGAAGGACCGATTCCAGACCTTGGATGACCTGCGGAAGCAGTGGACTGAGTCTGGAGTACACACATCCAGAGCCACCGTGCACAGGCGTGTGCAGGAAAGGGGCTACAGGTGCCACATTCCCCAGGTCAAGCCACTTTTGAAACAGAAACAGCGGCAGAAGCGCCTGACCTGGGCTACAGAGAAGCAGCACAACAAAACAACAACAAATTTTGCATGTCATTCGAAAATCAAGGTGCCAGAGTCTGGAGGAAGACTGGGGAGAAGGAAATGCCAAAATCCAGTGTCAAGTACCCACAATCAGTGATGGTCTGGGGTGCCATGTTAGCTGTTGGTGTTGGTCCACTGTGTTTTATCAAGGGCAGGATTAATTTTTCAGCACGACCTGGCACCTGCTCACAGTGCCAAAACCACTGGTAAATGGTTTACTGACCATGGTATTACTGTGCTCAACTCAGTGGCCTGCCAACTCTCCTGACCTGAACCCCATAGAGAATCTGTGGGATATTGTGAAGAGGAAGTTGAAAGACGCAAGACCCTACACTCTGGATGAGCTTAAGGCCGCTATCGAAGCATCCTGGGCCTCCATCACACCTCAGCAGTGCCACAGGCTGATTGCCTCCATGCCACGCCGCATTGAAGCAGTCATTTCTGCAAAAGGATTCCCGACCAAGTATTGAGTGCATAACTGAACATAATTATTTGAAGGTTGACTTTTTCTTTTTTTTGTATTACAAAC
>JACXGM010031007.1:0-13097 GCA_016801145.1 Umbra pygmaea
TAGACACAAAATGGCACACTAATATAGGGATGAAGGGCATGATGGGAATGATGTTAACGACTGGAACCAGGTGATCCGGATTATGGAGGGGAGGAGTCATTGATAAGTGATGATTGACCATGGCAACTGCATTTGCGCCACCTGTGGGGAAAAAGACACACAGAACCAAACAAACACATACAAGAAGAAAAACAGAACACGTAACACACAGTTTTATGTACAGTATTTTTAGACTGGGGACGTAACAACATCACATTTTTATGGAGTGATTCTGATATACAGAATAAAAACTCTGCTCCCAGTAAATCACTGTAAATGTAATAACATACAGTAATATATTGTAAAGCAATAAACAGTACCAATGTTGTAAATATACAGCACTTTACTGGCAACTCTGCTGTCAGTAATCTACTGTAAATGTCAGAGAACACAGTAACAATGCTGTAAATTAACAGCACTTATTGGCAACTTAATTGCCAGTAAATTAATGTAAATATAAAAAATGCAGTAATGAGCTGTAAACTTGAAACACAGTAACCATGCTGTAAATTAACAACAGTTATTGGCAACTTAATTGCCCGTAAATCAATGTAAATTTCAACAAAATGCAGTAATTAGCTTTACATTTGTAAATAAAGACCAATTCAATGGCATCTCTGGGGGTTGTGTGCCAACCATAGGACTGAACACCATTCTATTTTATAGAATCCACTATGGAAAGAAAGGTGAGTTTTGCATAGTTATTTGTCTTATGAAATATTGGTACAGTGAAGAGCTGGAGTTTGCTGTTCATGTCTTCTTCAGACAATGTGTGTTTGAAATAAAGTTTGTGTAAAAAAATTGAATATGGAACACAGGAGGAAAATGTGAATTTCTATGTTTTCTACAGGTTTTGACAAATGATATGACAATACATTTTAAACACAGTAACATGAGTTGTAAATTAAAAGCACATTACTATTAATGAAAAAATGCAATACTAAGCTGTTTTGTTGTAATACAGTAACAAGCTGTAATCTTAATCACAGCATAATGATGTAAATTACCAACCTTATTGGCAACTTTATTGCCAATATATTCCTGTAATTTTGTAGCACAATTGTTTACAGTGTAGAGGTGTGCGTCATTAAGGTTTTTCCCCTGTTCGGTGTTGGAGTAAAAACTTATCTGTAAGTACTACTCAAGGATTTATACAAACACTGCCGCCTGAATACAGCGTTTCTGTATTCATGAGCATTCAAACTAAGGTAGAGGAGCCTATGTGTTTACAGAGAGCAATTTCAGCAACCTACTGTGTAATGTGTTGTATGCAAACTCCTGGACAGGTTAGAGTGGGTAACCTTTTTAGTAACAGATGTGGTTAGTTTGGGTATACAGTCACCCTAGTACTTAGACACCCAAAAAGGTCTTAGTCCTAATTATTTTACTTACTCGAGTTCTATTAAACTCATGAACTCCACTCCCCGCTTCTGGACTCCGTGTCTAGACATAAACACTGTGACACATTCATTTTGTATTGATGTGAATTATGTGCATAATTGAATAATCTATTAGTAAAATCCCTATCATGAAAAGGTTGCCTTGACATTTTACTTTAACCCTTGTGTAGTGTCCATATTTCTTTTACCCAATGTTCGTGTGTCTGTTAGACTTACAACATCATTGGGTTATTTAAACCATGCAAGCGTAACAATTTTTGTAGAAATGCTCAACAGATGTTTGCTTGATTCAAATAAATATTAACAGCATATACGGTTAATATTAGCAATTTACCTCTGCTTGATCACATTTATCAATGTGCTATTTAAGACAAATTATGTTTATCATGATGAAATATACATTAAACAAATTTTTCATCTTAATAAAGATAAATTTCACAGAATTGTATGTAAATGATAAATAAGCCACATTGAAAACACATTCATGCCAGTTTAACACACCTAATGAAGTTTTGTAACTGTTTGTGTGTTTACAGTGTTTCTAGTATTTGATACATGTGTACTGTTGGTCCTGAGCTGGCTGCTAACTGGCTGTTACTGGGGCTCGCTGCTGATGGGCTGGCTTCTGATTGGTTGGTCATGGGGCTGGCTCCTATTTGGCTTGTCCTGGGGCTGGCTGTTGACTGGCTGGTACAGGGGCTGACTGGTCTTTGGCTGGCTGCTGATTGGCTGGTCCTGAGGATGGGTGTAGACTGACTTGTCCTGGGGCTGGCTGTTGACTAGCTGGTCCAGGGGCTGACTGGTCTTTGGCTGGCTGCTGATTGGCTGGTCCTGAGGATGGGTGTAGACTGACTTGTCCTGGGGCTGGCAGTTGACTGATTGGTCCTGGATGTTGATGGGCTAGTGATAGCCAGGGATGTAGTGGAGGCTAAAAGCACATAAACGCCATTTACGCACCTCGGAAATAGCATTTATCCACCTCTAAATTGCATTTAAATTATATTTTTAAATTAGGCCCTTCTAAATCAAGCTTATGTCGTTTTAGTTTCATATTTTTTTATTATTATGACAGTATATGTCATGGTAGCTTGCTGTCAGTGTTGAACAAGCTCTTGCATAGCCAGAAGGAAGCAGCAGACTGCATCAAAGATTTGTCAGTGACACTACATAACATCTCATTTAATGAATGGATTTTAAAAATGGATATCGCCAGTTTTTTTAAGCGCTTCCAATACAGCAGCCCTCCTCCTCATGCCAGCAAATGGCCTCGGCTACAAGCTCAAAAGGAGTGAGCCCGGAAAACAGTACTAGACTTCATGTTTTTGAGTTTATTTGGTTCACGGTAGATTCATACCATTGACTCAACAAGCCACGGCATTGATTTGGTTACCCCTTTCAGACACAAAGTTACAAGTGTAGTGGAATTTTAGATGTTCCACAGGACTGATTATTGCAGCTGTCTAAGGACTACCAGTCTCTCACACTCTTGACGACTGCCGGAGTGAGACCCGGAAGGAAGAGGGGCCAAACCCCCCACTATGGGTAGTCAAACAAGAAGCTGAGATCTCAACATTATACTGTATATCATGATATATAATTTTGGAGCTTGCTGGATCATCCCATAAAGGGAGTTTTGGTTTTACTACATGCAAGGCTATATGATTTTCTCCACAGAGCAACTAGAAGAGATTAATGCTAGCTTTCTACAGTGAAGCATAGTCAAATGTTATAACCCAGTCCTTTTGTTACAGCCCTGATAGCGCAGCTGAGGCGACGCATAATCTAATTGTTAATGTACTCTTTTCTTCTCCAATTCCAGCCAGTGAACTGATCTTTATTTCGTATGCAGCGGGAGTTGTGGGCGTCCCCTCTCGAGGGGAAATATAAGTCTTTGTTTAAGTTTAAATCAGATGAGATCTCTTTAATGATTCTCCTGGCCCACGTTCAGCCACGTTCAGCCATAGTAAATGTGCTGAATAAATGTTGAAATACACTGAACGGTATAAGACATGCTTAGATCGTAGATCATATTTAGGAGTGTAGACAACATGTAATTCTTGGTATTGTATTGTGTAATTCTGTGTCCGGTTAAAGTACTTTGATGCCCTTTAACTGGAATTAAATATTATTAACTTACTAAGTTCTGTCATAGACATTCTAAATCATTTTCCTGAACATCTCCGGTGGAGTCATTAATGGGAGCGTAAGCTATCTTGTTGCGGCCTGCTCTTAAGTTTCAGCCCTTATCACGCACACATTCAAGCTAGGTAGCCTATGCACTGGGTCTGACTTGCAGGCAACGCTTTAGTTTCCCGGGTCGCTCTAGTATTTCTTTCCGTAGCTGTTTACACACACAGATAACTGATCATTATGAGGTCAGATAGTTAGATAGTATAGACGTTGTTGATATTTCCTATCAATCCTCTATACGCATTTATTAAGCATTTCTCCGTTCGTAACTCAGACTATTGCAACAGGGGAGAAAATGAAATATATTAATTATTAATGCTTTAACTTCATAAGTGCATCTTAATTGTATCCTTTTACTCCTTTGACTACACAAGTCACCTCTACATTTTTCAATTAGCCCATGTAAAATTCTGGATATATTGTCATATAAATAACTGGATGTAATTTCATGCATTCTCTAATATTTAAGCTACTGAAAATTTATGACAATGAGCTCCCTTTGCTAGTCAGTTAGTTAATGTTATAATAATATTACACAACTGTGTTGTGGTGTAGCCTGAAATATAATTAAATTTATCATAATTAGCATACCAATATAACAGAATGTAGTGAACAATGTATTTACAATGAATTGTGGATGATGCTACATCTCTTCAAATGCCAGACATAACAAAGTCCTTAGAGAAATGACTGGGCTACTTTACTCTGACTGGCTACCATTTAAAATCATTGACAGGGGAGTCCCCCCTCCCCCTTCTCTAAATAGTACAGAGATGCAGAGACAGTAGCTGTTTCTCAATGTCAAGGATCCTTCCTTGCTAGGCTAGGCGAGACTCCTTCTAAGCATTCAGGGAACACGAAAATGGAACGTAATGGAACAGGCTAGCAAGTGCACATCATTGCGTCATTACGTCAGTGAAAAGGTCCGCATTCGGCGCTGCAATTCAACAGTTTGTACTGGCATTTAATTGTTAAACTTTACTTACATATACTAACGTTTTAACAAATGTACGATAACGTTAAACACTAAAGATACTTACATTTGAAAGCATATTGCTCCGGCTCCAATACCGTCCGCCATTTTTTAATTTTTAAACGAGCCGGGAAAGCCTCGCGCATAGGATTGTGGGTGATATGAGAGCGCAAAGGATACACATATGCATCCTTTATTGTCTATGGGAAATTCTCAGAATGAAGGACTCAGTCCTTGGTTGAAATTCAGAGGATCCTTGACGTTGGAACAGTACTTCGACGGATTTTGATGACGTAGCATCCTTGAAATTCCGACTTCAAAGGATCCTTCCTTGACATTGGGAAACAGCTAGTATTAAGTCAATTAACTTAAAGGTGTAGATAGGCTATACCATTCATACTGGATACCTAAACATTGAATGCATGCTAAATCACTTATTTTAACCATATTATGTATAACTTGACAGGAAGTGGTGTGCTATGCTGTCTTTTTTCCATTTTAACTTAATTTTACAGACAGAGGTTGAGACAGACATCAGCTGTGTCTCACTGTGAAGGCTGCATCCTTCGAAGGCCACAGACTTCGAAAGATGCAGCCTACATGGCCTTCTGAGGCCAGAATGTAGACGTCATTGGATAACTAATTCAGCCACCAGGTGTTCCTAAATCCCGCATAGCAAACGGTTTGAGAGGAGAGCTGCTATCCTACATGACATTTGTGAAATGTCAAGTAACTGTGGAGACAGAATCTATTATATATTTGTTACTGGAGGATGCATTGACATTCTGGCTTTTATTTTAAAGGTTTTATCATTATACCGAATTTATTACCTCATCGTTAGTGTTGCTATCAGAATAAAAAGAAGGCGCATTTGGCGTCATATTTGAATAAAATTCCAAACTGGGGCAGCCTTTGTAATGCTGCGGTGACGAATGAGGCTTCGAAGGGTGCAGAGTTTGAATTGATACAGCCTTTGTAGCACTGCTGTGACGCAATCGGCCTTTAGATGCGGCCTTCGAAGGGTGCAGAGTTTGATTTGATACAGCCTTCGTAGCACTGCTGTGACGCAATCGGCCTTTAGATGCGGCCTTCGAAGGGTGCAGAGTTTGAATTGATAGAGCCTTCGTAGCACTGCTGTGACGCAATCGGCCTTTAGATGCGGCCTTCGAAGGGTGCAGTGTTTGAATTGAGACAGCCTTCGTAGCACTGCTGTGACGCAATCAGCCTTTAAATGCAGCCTTTGGAGGATGCAGCCTTCACATTGAGACACAGCTAATGATACAGAGAGCACAGAGAGAGGAGATATAGAGAGGAGGGAGATAGACAGAGGAGATGAGGAAAGAGGAGGAAAAGAGGTAAGACAAAATAGTATTTTTAAACTTAGAATAATGTATGAATCGAATAGTGACTGTGTGACATATAAGGGAATAACCAGAGATACCCCTGGTGGCATCAAATGATAGCCTATAGCGATGTCATCCAGATACACATACACCGGTAGGCTGTGGCCCACCTTACCGGTGACCATGTTGTGGTCCACCTGATCACAGAATTTATAGTTTACCCACCTCTTTTTTTTACCACTACACTCCTGGTGCTGGCTGGCTGATGGTCTCAATTTAATGTCAGTCTCCAAGACATGATCCTCATGTTTAGAATATTGTTTTTTTCAAAGGCGGAAGACTGTCCTTCCACATTAGCTTTGCTGTATTTTAATTTCTATGGACCTCTACAGAATTGTTTGCCATACTGATCGCTTGTGGTAAGGAGCGATATACGCAAATTTGTTTATTTGATGTGTTCCCAATTTGCAGCTGGGTGTACAGTATTGAATAGTTTGAAATAACATTGTGCATTTACTGTTGTGTATTTCATGCATTTACTCCAGAGTGCAGAGAATGTGTAGAATGTGGCATAGATTTTAATGTCTTAAAGCCGAGTTGTGTGCAGATCAAGCTGACAATAATCAGATGACATTCATTTTTATACAGAAAATGATGTCACAACAGAATTTAATACTGAATTCCTATTGACCAAAATAGATAGCATTAATTTGAATCTCACCAATGGCTGCAACATAACTAGTACTGGTTAATTGGTGCCAGCTTGTGTAGGCATTCTATATGTTAATCCCTCTCTGAGGCCCAAATGGCTTCGGTATCACTTCTTATTGAGAAAAAGGCTTACATACAATGGCCCTCATTTATGAAACGTGCGTACGACCTAAAACAGGCGTACGACGGGCGTACGCCGATTCCTATGCAAAGCAAGGGATTTATCAAATTTAACGTGATCGTAGGCTGCAATAAAATCTAATGTCTGGTCTGACTTTGTGTACGCAAATTCTCTAGTGTGACTAGCGGTGTTCATGGTATAACCACCCGGTTAAGGAAATTGTTAACCCGGCAATCATTGATGAATGTGTCTGCATCGCAACTACCCCATATTGCAAATTACATTTCAGAATTACGAATTAATTGTATCCAGCAAATTGCTATTAAGTGTTTTAATTTTTCCCTTTCAGTTCGGGGTGGCCAAGAACATGAGGGCTGAAATTAGGCAAACAACAATTTCAATCAAATAATATATGTTTATATATATATTATTTAAACGAGCGCTTTGGCAGTCCTGTAGTCGAAGCGATGGCAGATATGGAGGACCTTAATGCGCGCTCTATATATTGGGACCTTTCAGCAGGAGATCAGGGACAGGTCTGGTATATCGCAGCCAACAATAGTCGAAGTATGCCAGCAGTTTTGGCGGCTATGAAGTCCCTTTCTGGTATATTCAAACTATGAATAAAAGACAATTTCATGAGATTGCTGGGTTTCCAATTGGGGTGAATTGGGCAAATGATTGTACTGCATCTGTAGCCACCATCCATGAATGATTACGCATTTATCAATTGCAAAAACTTAAATTCAATCAATGTTCAGATCATATGTGATGCCAGGATGTTTTGTTCTGAATATGGTAGCCGGTGGCCGGGTGGGACACGTGACTCTTTTTTTAACTGCAGCATTGGAACAAGGCTACAGGGCGCACTGCATGGCTGGAGTCATCTCCTCGGTGAGTTACGCCCTCGTACAATTATTATAATAGTTCTACATAGTTTTTTGGTAAAACGGATGGATGTGATTCCTCTTGGTGATAAAGGTTATGCCTTGCAAATCCCCAAACAAGCAGGAGCGCAGGTTCAACAGTGCGAACACACGCACACAAACCACAGTGGAGTGATCGGTTTGCTCAAGGGCAGGTGGCTCTGTCTTGGTTAAGTGGGGTGGGGTAAGGGGATTGCTATTCCCACCAGAGCCAGCCTGCAACATAATTATGGCATACCGGGTTCTCCAAGATATTGCGCTGGAGAACGGTGCCATTCAATGAAGACCAGGGGCCACAACAGCCACCATTGGGCTCTACGAAGGAGAAAGGATCTTATTCTGAGCTTCTAATATAGTTATAGCTGTCTTGTGTAAGAAAGCTAGGGTGAAGTCAGCTAAAATGGGCCACTTTTTAGTAAGGGGCTCATAATACCATCAAATAAGCTTTGCATGAGATCTAATGTAATTTTTCTGCTTTGCCTTCCTAGAAAACTCTATTCAATTATAACACTTGTTACTAGTCCACAAGTGTTGAAGCAACAATGCAAGATCAGTGATTTGCTGTAAAGATAGTAAAATATATGACGCTACAACATTATTTGGCCCATTTTATCTGATGGCCCAATTAAGCTGCCTGAAGGTTTAGTGAAAATAATTAATTCATTTGAAATGCACTTCAGGTTCTCGTTAATAGTTTTCAATGACTGTAGCAGTAACCTCAGTCAACACCAGAGAGATATAGAATTACCCTCCTGTCAAAAAAGTGATTGATGGATGATTTATTGCCCCCCCCCCGTCATAAACCCCGCTCCCTTCCTAGCCCACTTCCGCTCCCCCCGTCAAAAACCCTCCCCCTTCCTTCCTGTCCGCCCCTACCCCCTTCCTGTTTTTGACCCCCCACCCATGTGAAACACAGCTGTTACCCCTTCCCGTACCCATCCCCCCATCCTGTCTAGAAGTCCCCCCACCCATACCCACCCCTTCTTGTCCCCACATCCCGGTCTGTCTATGCTACATGCCCATGAAAGGAGTTCCTGCATGGCCGCCTGCTATAGCCCCCTAAACTGAGCTGTCAAAAACTTTGATGACAGGGTTTCAGCGATCGTATTGGCCATTTTGAAAAAAATACAGTAAGCCCAACCCTCCTTGTGTGTGTGCGTATGTCTGTGAGTGTGTGTGATTCAGCCCTCTAAGGATCAGTGTATGTGTGTCACAATCTGTGTTAGTGTGTGTCTGTGTGTGATTGAAAGACAAGAGGCTACATTTTCTGTTTCAAGCTAACCATTTTATAACCCCTAATAAAATGAGTGCCCTATGTGTCAGGTATTTTCCTGATCTCTCTAAGAACCCAAAATGTCTGTAATAGATTTCTAAAATGTTTAAATCAGTCAAACAATTCTAAATGCAGTCAAATGGTTCAAACATATTTCCACATTTCTTTCAGGCCCCAAAAACCTAATATGTTAAGAGCATTAAGTGTCTGTATTTAATCATAGTTTTTTAAGAAATGTGATTTTTTTATCAACATACATTCTAAAATCACATTTTACTGTAAGCATGTAGATTTCTCCTGCTATTTTAGAAGACAGTGTGTGGGGGGTAGATGGGTCTTGAAGGCCACCCCTCCCCTCCCTTTCAAAGGGGTTTGTTCTGAGATCCCTGTGTCTCTGCTGATTTTCTGTGGCTATGTTTGCAAAAGCAAATGTTTGTGTGTGTGTATGTGCGTATCTATCAAGACATTATCAACTTACTCCAAGTAAAATTTTCAACTTACCTCATTCAGGGAGAATAGGTGGAGAATTCCAGGGATGTCTATAGAGGTTTTTAACCCAGTTAGAAAAAAAGAATGATAAAAACAAATTTAGTTGTTACAAACCTTTAATCAATGTTTGTCTAAACTGGCCTTTGTCTGTATTACAGGTACATACAATCTATATGCATGTGTCTTTGTAAAATACTTCTAAAATGCTAAAACCATTTAAATGATCATGCATTTTCCTACACGTAAGGTGTATCTAATTGTTACCATGATGATACACCATGATGTTAATGAAACATTGGTTTGTATGCATATCACATAGGTTAAACTCACTTTAGACTTGAATAAGTTTGTGAGAATGTGGGTCAGGATCTATGAATGTGTTTCTCTAAGTTCTGTAACCTACACCAAGACAGTCTTAATAATAGGTTGTCAGAATTGATCGTGTGTATTAAAACTCTGTAGGATTAATCAAAGAATTTTAAAAAAGGTTGTTATTACCAACTCAAAACTTTGCAGCTTTAACTCTCTGTTTCTCCAAGATCTATCTTTAAAAGGTTCATACATTTACCCTCCAAGTGTTTTGAAAGGTGTTGGTCTCAACCACAGGGGGTTCAGGGTTTTAGTTCAATGGAGCCATAAAATAATTTGCTTAAACAGACAGCCAAATTGAATGTTGACTACAAGTCAACTGTTTTATTAAGTAAAACCAGTAGTTGTTCATTCTCCCACAGAATCACAGTCAGTCTAATCTGCTACATTTAGGTAGAACAAAAAATAGTGTGTTTTGTATAGGCAAATAACATAGGTTCAACCTGAATAAGTTTGTGTAAATCTGTCTCTATGTGCAAACCACAGCACAATTTAGTGTGGGAGTTGGCAGGGCATTCAAATGAATCATTATTTAAAATACAATTAGCCTGTTACAGTGTGTTTGGGTTTAATTCTTCTTTACATTTCAAATGCTGAGGTGAGCTTTACATTTTTCAAGTTTCATATCATTAATATATTTTTTTCATGTTTTTCTGTTTTAGGAATACTTTTTTGCAATGTTTCCTTTGAATTTGTGAAATGGGGAGTTTGGGTAGTTTAATTTGTGGACACACAGGATCTAGAAATGGCAGTAGGTCCTTTTACAAAACAAATATAGAAAAATAGCCAAGCAACAGCTTACTTATGACAAGTGTATAACAACTTATTTAAATAATGTATCTCTAATTTTATCTATGTTGGAATTATAGGCTCTATAAGGTGCAATTCAAACTAGGATCTGTGTGTGTGAGTGGATTGTGTTAGCGAACCTCTTTTCTATGTTGTCAGTAACTATAGCTAGTTTAACAGTGCTTCAAAAAATCAGTATAAATCCAAGCTAGTATTGTTTAAAGCTGTTAAATATTTTTTAAGACATCATTTGGAGAAATTTTAACTTGTCAGATCAGAATCTGATTTAACAGAAGTGATTTACAGAAGGGTCAGTTTGGATCACAAACTATGGTGATACAGCGTAACACATTCAAACTGCTATGAATATTGAAATAAAATACGCTCTTACCCTTTTCGATGGTATTACAAGTTGAGTATATCCCTTAAATTATGACTCATGAGGGTGTAAGACCATCAGCATCCATCCAGACTGTTTTTCACACATCTTACGCGCACACAACAGTATCGTTGTAAACTTTTGATTCAGAAATTCTAGAGCGCTGTACCCAAAGGTAATTTGTTCTGTGCAAACAGGTAAGAAATGAAGTATGCACTGTTTTCACAGTCTTTAAACATGGTAGTACATTTATGGGATTCCGAACCCTAAAACTCTTAAGTCTGTTACGGGGCGAACCTTAGTCTTTCGAAAACCTGATCAATCACGGTAAAAATGTCTTTATCAATGTTGCTTCTTAATCATTAATTTACATCAAATTAACAAAGTGATGTTTTCAAATGACATTTTTTTCTCTGCAATTATATTTATATGGACTGTTTTCTTAAGCTAACTATAGATCTGTTTCAAAACACGTTTTCTTAACCTGGCTATTTTCTGTCGCAAATGTAAGGTTCCATAATACGTGTTTAGCGTAGCAATAAGATTTATATGGGATGTTTAAGAATAGTTAGGTTTTTAGCTTCATCAGAGGAAAGTTCTCAAGGTGTTTATTTCACGTTGCCTGATAGATCATTTACACTATAGCGTTTGAAATGGATTGGCTTAAGGCAAAGTTAACTTAGCAAAATGTATGTTTTTGATAAACAATCTAAAGTAAAACAAATATAAGAGTACGATAGTCTGTTTACACCCGTTTACGGATGGTGTAGAAAAATAATTCGATTTCACATTAACAACAGACTTTTAAAATGCATTCTTCGCAAATCATGTAACCTACATAGACCTGTGTTTGGTGGTTTGGACATAGCTTTACGGACAGCGTCACAGACGCGGTACAATTTGAAAATGGTCTATTGGCTAAAAGCGATATTAAGACGTGAAATATACACAAGCGCAGATTTTCTGTAATACGAACAGGATAGGGAGTTACAAACAGTTTGATTAACATAGACTCTGATCACTTTTTAATTTCAGAACTACTCTAAAAGCCTGTAGACAAACGATTTAGCTGACCAATATTGTTTAGAGACAGATGATTTTTCTGAGTGGATTGTTTTTGCTAAAGTTTGCAAAAACAGACAATTTGCCCCACGTTGTTCTGAAGTGTATGGTTAATAACCACAATAGCTGTCATTTTTGGGTTTGACATTAACAGCAGACTTTAATTTGAAAAAGTAGGGTTTTGTTGATCAGTTGAAACATGGGGTATGACAGGATGTTTCAAAGCAAACTTATTTCAACTAATTGGGTTTGTATTATAGACCCAATAGTTTCATCCAAACAAGTACCAGTTCACACAGACTTTTCACTAAAGTGGCTGATACAGACTTGTAGATATGTGTTTGCTGATACAGACTTGTAGATGCTAAACATTTTCTCCACTGAAAACAAAACAAAGAGTTTCTATGGTTATTTAGGTATAAAGGTTAGGTTATAATACCTTACAATAGTTCACAATGTAGTGTGTAAACCATAGTTTACACTATGTTTAAAAAAACAACCCAACTATGTTTTTTATAAAAGGCTTTAGAAATAATGTTTTACATACATTGAAAGATAAATATGACATAGCATATACTGAACTACTTTGTAAAAGATTTGTGTCTTTTTCAAGGGTCTATAAAACCATACTCTCTCTGACACCTTGTCCATGGTTAGAGTATGGCGTCTCAGATCTCAGTAAAGGACCATCATGGTTTTAAAGCAAATAGTGCAAGATAGACATACATGTTTTTACAACATAAAGTTTGAAAATGTCAAGGTTCTAGAAGACCATAATCTATAGGGTTCTTAACCAACTTAAACACCTTCTGGTCTGGTGCTGTCACGTTTCACGAGTTGAGAGACAGACGCGAAGGTTCAATAATCCAAAATACTTTATTAAACAAAAGAATACTGCCGCGTGGGGCTTTACCAAATAATATAATGCACAAAAACAGGAACGCGTACAGGGAAACATTGATCGACAAGGGGGACAAGGAAACATGAGGGTTAAATACTACTACACTAATGACAAATACAGTACAGCTGGGAA
>JACXGM010031008.1:0-13095 GCA_016801145.1 Umbra pygmaea
AATGAGAGACGGCAAACATCACTTAAGAGGAACGTTGGTATTTCAAAGGAAACTTATAAGAACAAATGCCAAATATCATTGCATTACAACTAAAGGAGTTTATATATGGAACAGCTGCAGTGAAGAGATGAAATCATGTACAACAATGATCAATTTTAAGAGACTATTTAAAATGAATATATTTAATGAATACAAAAAGCAATCGAGGTGATAGTACTGTATATTGAATGTATGGTTCCTGGGCTAATATAATAAGTCTAGTTAGGATGGGATATTATTTGGTGTGATAGATTGAAAAAAATAAAATAAATGGGTGTGTGGTGTGTGTATGCATGTATGCATGTCTGTATGCATCTGTATATATGTGTATGCATGTGTTAATGTGAGTGTAGGTAGGTAGAAGTATGGCACATGTTTGCGTATGTAAACACGTATAAGTAAAGAATCAATTTGGTTTGAATTTAACTAAAGGAAATTAAAAATAGAAAAAGGGGGTAGGACCAGAAAAGTTTTTTCGAACTTCTTCCTACTCCTTTTTGAACATGGGAATTTTTTATTTAAACTACTTATAATGATTTTGGAAGATTTTGTTGATGTACATGTTTTATTATCTGTTGTTTTAATTTTATTATATGTGTGTATATGTATGTATATATATATGTATATATATATATATATATATATGTATATATGTGTATGTGTGTATATGTATATATATATATATATATATATATATATATATATATATATATGTGTGTATGTACTGTATGCATATATATATTTTCTTATTTTTTACATGTTCAAAATAAACTACTACTACTATTACTATTTATAAGTGAGTGTGCGAGCAAGAGAAAGAGATTGATTATTGTTATTGTTTTATTGTTTTTATATAGCCCAGAGAAACATGCAATAAAATTTGGCATTAGTGCCACAGCAACAGATACCCTCATAATCATGTGAACAGTTTGTCCTAAAGCTAGCTAGTAAAATATTGGTTATTCGATATTCAACAGATATTTGAAAACCGTTAAAGTTATTAATTCTTAGCTTTTTAACCATATGGCTTAGAAACAACAAACTACTTTCAGATTATTCAAAGAGCAATCCCACAGCCTTTGTTTATTGCAAAAAAGTTTAAAATATTTTATGCGTTTTAAAATTGAAAAATTCAATAGATTTTGTTTGTGACCTAGAAACCTCAAACCACTTTTCAATTGTTCTGAGAGATCACCCACATGTTGCACATCATTTGGAATAAAACAAAGTTTTCAACAAGTCATTCACCAAAAACCTATTGCAACATGTGGGTGTCCTCTCTGAATAGGTTTGTGTACCGAGACAAGGTGCTAATACGGCACTGGTGCCTTAATTACCGGTATCTACCACGTTGCTTTTCGGTCCCTCATTTCGGTACCACTGATATGCCTGCCCTGCGCTATGATGCTCCAACACTGACATTAGAGGCAACAGAATCATCGCTGCACGTGACGCTAGTTAACACTACACTCAACAGCAGCTAACGTTAGCCAACCGTTGGCTAGCAGCTGGAAACAACACCAGCTGACTCTGCCTGTACATCTTGGTACACGGGCATTACTAATGTCCTCAAAGACAAACTACAGATCTATCAAAATAAACTGATCAGAGTGATCCTCAAATTACACCCTAGAACTCATCTTCTTCCTGACTATTTCTCCAGTCTTAAGTGGCTAAGAGTGGAGGAAAGAGTTTCCCAAATTAAACTGTGTTTAGTATATAAGATAAGAAATAACCTGGCACCTAAGTTTTATTTTAAGTTATTTTCTGATATGTGTGATACGCAAAGCTATTACACCAGAGGGAGTTCCACATGTTACAGGCCCTGCCGTTTTAAGAGCTGTATGGGAAAGTATTCTTTCCTGTACTTGCCAGCTGTCTTGTGGAATGGCCTACCTACCAACCTTAAACTGTTGAACTCCTCCTATTTTAATTTTAAATCTTGAGTAAAAAAATGGTTAACAAACACATAAACATTTAGCTATTATTAGTTATTATTATTGTGTTTTTATCTGTTTTATTTGCTTGTTGTGGTGCTTAGTTGACCCCTTTCCCCTTTGTCCTCAATGTTTTAGTCCATGTGTTGTTACTCCCCTTACATCTTAAGGACCACAATGGAAACAAGCCTTTGGGCTTTATTGTGTTTTTATCCTTTTGAACACCTCTTGTTGTTTGTTGTTCAATAAAGTTTTTAATTCATTAATTCATTACTATATTATTAAATCATTTAATTTTGACCATATGGCTTTTCTTTCTATCCTTTCTTTCATTATTTATTTCGGCCATCTGTAACCCACAACAGTCAATGAACTGATAACAAGCAACATGCAAAACACAACATTGTTGCTATTACTTTCACAAACAAAACAAAATTTTCAGACAAGAAAACAAACAAACAAAAACAACAACAATAAGTAAAATATATATATATATACAGGAAACAAACAGGACCAAAAAGGTGTAGGCTGATGCCAAGGCTTAGTACACAAACCCTTTAGCAATAAACAAGCCTTTCTTTAATGTGGCTGACTGTTGTTTAGTACCCTTCTTTTGTCCTTTTTTAAACTTTCTTAAAAGGTATTGTTTCAGGCACTGTTTAGGCACTGGCACCATTTTGAAAGTATCGCTTTAGCACCGGTATCGGAAAAAAACAAACGATACCCAACCCTATCTCTGAACAATTGGAAAGTGGTTTGAAGTAAATTAACAAAACAGCTATTGTATATTTATAAAAAATTCTAAAATTTCTTTCTAAATTCCAAATGCTGTGAAACATGTGGGCATCCTCTCTGAAAAATGTGAAACTGGTTTGAGGATTCTAAGCCATTTAACCAAAAAAGCTATAGAATTTGTTTATAGAATACACGTTTATAGAAAACATCAAGACATGAGGCTGTGCAAAATGTGGGTGTGCTCTCTGAAAGATTTGATAGTGTTTTGAGGTTTCTAAGCCACATGGTTAAAAAGCTATTAAATTCATAATTTTGAGACAAGTAATTCATTGATGATCCCTAACCATAAGCAGTCCGGCAAAACCAGACCTGATCTCAGGTTTTGAATATCCATTGAATATCCAATATTGAATATCCAACCAACTTTAACTTGGCGCAAGTAACAACAACATGCAACAGCAAAACCAAATCTAGACTGTAATGCTTTCAGTGGGACGGAGTCGGATGCACTTTTGAGTTCGTCAGCCTAACACTGCTTAGTATAGTTCACTTTCTATTTTGAAAAGCCTAAAAAATGCAAACAAATTCTGGTGGTTTACTCATTTCTAGGCTACATATTTGCACACAAAATACTGGTAAACTAAATCCAACCTTGCCAATGTCAGTAATGATTATAATCACCAAAAATGTTGATCATGCATTGACCTATAGTCACTATAGGCAGTAAGGTTAACACCAATCATCAGCCTTCAAATGTCAATGTTTTGTTTGTTTGCTGCTTAAGTTGGCCAAAAATGCATCTCAAGAACATTATTTAATCAAAAAAAATCCAGAGACAGGATCTAATGTTGTTACCATAAAGGTTTTTTATTGAAGCCTATTAACAACCGTTACCTGTAATAACCAAACGGATAGTGATACTGCAAATTTTGTTTGCACAAACTACTTGAGATTAACCGCTGGAGTACCTGACGGACGTGCCCAACGTGATCTTCTGCTGAATGGGAGAACACCAGGATGTCATCGAGATAGTGAAAGATGAACCTATTCAGCGTGTCCCGAAGCACATCGTTGACCAGCTCCTGGAACACTGTGTCATAGTGGCCGCTGGCAGTGTTGATAGCCGTCTTCCACTCATCCCCCCCTTGGATCTGACCCAGGTGATAGGCATTCTGCAGGTCAAGCTTGGTGAAGACAGTGGCCCCCTGAAGAGTCTGGGAGGCAGAGGAGATGAGGGGCAGTTGGTAGGAGTTCTTGGCTGTGATATAATTCAAACCATGATAATCAATGCAGAGCGTAGGGTCCTTCTTGTCCACAAAGAAGAAACTTGCTCTAGTGAGGGATGAGGATGGCCAGATGAGCCCAACTGAGAGAGAGCTCTCCACATCAGCCACCATGGCTTTGGTCTCGGACCAGACAGAGAGTACCGATGACCCCTGGGAGGTGATGTGCCAGGCTGAAGGGTGATGGCACAGTCAGAGGGTCGATGAGGAGGAAGGGAGCTTGTCCGGGATTTACTGAATCCTTCCTGGAGGTCCTGGTATTCTACTATTCTACTGGAACAAAGGACTTATCTGGGACTGGCTCTGAGTCAGAAACTTCAGAAACGGGGTGGCTTTGGGCTGATCTCAGGCAGTGGGTGTGACAAAAGGGACTCCAGCCCATGACAGCACCTATAGTCCAATCAATGATAGGGTTGTGTTTAATGAGCCAGATGTGACTGAGCACCACTGGCACGTGAGGAGAACTGATGAGGAGAAACTGAATGGTTTTGCTGTGGTTGCCAGAGATATACAGTGTAACCGGAACAGTGCAGAGGGTCACCCTGCCAATAAGTCTGTCCAAGGCCCTGGCCTCCATAGAATTGGCAATGCATTGAGTAGGAATGCCAAGCTGTTGAACCAAGATATAGTTACAGGTGGGCCTGTTTTTTTACCAGCAAGGTGGCGATGAAATGCCCTGGGATGCCACAGTATAAACAGCTATGGCTGTTAAATCTCCTTTCCCGCTCACTAGGTGTCAGTCTCGCCCTTCCCAGTTACATGGACTCTGTTTTTGAAGTCTTGTGGGGCTTTGGCAACTCTCAAGGGGATTTTGGGAACTTCCAGAAACTCCCTGAGACCCAAAGGACAGGCATGCCCGGGTAAGTGATTGTTGTTGTTAGCCGCTTTTCTCTCCCTGTTACGTTCTCATAAACAGCTGTCTATCAGGACAGCGAGGCTTACTGTCATGTATATGGGTGGTGTAGAGAAGAGAGACACAGGCAGGTATATGTTTTGTTGATGGATGATTTAATGATTGAACAGTCCAAGAACCCACAAACACTGAAATAGCAGATTGCAGGGTACGCTTGAAGCGAGTTGCACGACTATTAAGTACATGTAGCTATATACAATAGACCCACTCTAACACGGTGTGGATGCAGATAAACATACAAGCATACATCGTAACAATACTCTTCCAAACATCAATGACTCACTTTTCACAACTCCCATTTGTACGGCATAGCTCCCGGACAGCGTTCCACACAACGTAACAGTATAACAATGACTGATACCTCTCTCTAGTCTGGGCAGCCTATATTTAAGAAACTTACCTCACTAATGGAACGCGGCTGAACGTAATCATTAATCAACAGATCTACAAGATACTAACCTAACCTAAACTAAACCACTTCATAGTCTGCCACACTTGGCGAAGCTGCCTCCCAACCTGACACAAGGGAATCAAATACTCACCTCCTACAATGCTGTAGCCCAAGCCAGAGCCCTCCTGGTCATCAGAGAGATAAGGTATGCTATCTTGGTGCGATCGGAGGGAACAGAAAAAGGCTGCAGCTCGAAGATCAGGGAACACTGGGACAAGAACCTATGACAGGTTTCGGGGTCCCCGGCATAGCAGGAAGTAGGGGTAGCAGAGGTAGCCATGGAGGATCCAAGGGCAGCCATGGGGTCGCTGGGGTTAGGAACGGGTGTTACCGTAGGCTATGTGCATTAGACAGCCAACTTATTTGCTCCAAAAGAGCATTGAATATCCGGTCTTGGCAGTCTGACATGGTCCGCAGTCCCGCCATGACGTCTTGCAGCAGCCCCTCATGTCTCCCAAGGGGTGTTTCCCTGAAAGCTGACTGTGTTGCAGAGCTGGGTCTGTCATGGCCAGTTCGTGCTATCAGAGCTCATACTGAGACCCAAGTGCAGACACAGGAGGCAGGTATAAAATGGAACAGGCAGGGTTCTGTACACAGAAAATTCTTAATAATACAAATCGTCAGGCTGAGTCAGGTAAGGGGCAGGCAGGGTTCGGTACACAGAGAAAATCTAAAGACAGACACCGGGGAAACCGGGGAAAACAAGGAACAGGTTGAGACGAAAACACACAAGATGAACTGGAACTAAGGGTTGGGCAATGAGAACCGGTTCCAACTTAGAATTGTTAAAAAAATGTAGATTCCATCGGAATCGTTTGGAAAATTTGGTTTAGAATCCGACGATCGATTCCAAATCGTGCAAGTTTTGCTTTCCGTAGCGGCCAGCCAGCCACCGTACTGCCAGAGAAGCCAGGCTGTTGTTGTGTTATCCGCCCTGCCACGAAGCACACAAAGCAGCACTCAAAAATGTGGCTTCATTTTATTTAAAAACTATCCAAATTTGGCACAGTGCAACATCTGTGATGCATGTATTTCTTGCATTGGAGGATGCACTACAAATATGATTACACATTTGCCGAATTACTAAAATTGGGGTGAATAACAACAATTTTTTTCTCTCATAGATAGATTTAACATTAAGCAAATTGCTAACACAAGTAACATTAGCAAACCTATTGCTGCTAGCCATTAACTGCAGCGTGAAACTCTGTTCACATTAGCAGTCAATGGAAAAGTAACAGCGGAGAATGTGGAATAGTGGCACAAACGTTACAGCTTATGTGGTGAAAAAGCTGCACCACTTGTGTGTCCAGGCATCCTCTACACCTATTGAACGGGTGTTCTCAACTGCCGGAGACACAATCTGTGCTGAACGTTTGCGCATACTGCCTGAGACGGCAATGTGACCCTTTTCAACTCCAGTTATCAAAGAATCGGAATAGAGAATCGATAAGAACTGGAATCGAAAGAAAGAATTGGAATTGGAATCAGAATTGTTAAAATCAAAACGATGCCCAACCCTACTGGCAACCAGAACAGGGATAGAGCACAGGTTAAATGCACACGGAGCAATCAGAACCTTGATGGGGAGGGGGTACACTGGTGCTCAGAATTAGAGTGTGACAGTATGTCACACAGTATTAGGGACCTTCCTGCAACCCACTCCCTCTCAGGCTTAAAGTACTCTCTGCTTGGGAATTCAAGCGGGAACACCCATGGCACCATAATAGGACAACTTTCTTTTTCAGGGATTAATATTTTAATAATTAAATCCATAAATACTACATTTTTGATGTACTCCGATGTGCATTCATATTTACCCGTAGTTGTAAGCCAAAACAGGTCTCAATTTTTTGTGTTCCATCTTCAACTGTGTATCACATCCCCCATATTATGCTGTATGTTACAATATTCATAATAAAGAATATAATTCCTGTCATTCTTAAATGATCATAAGTTTACTGTGCATAATGTACCTTTAGATGGCATAATGTACCTTTAGTTGGAGTAGTGTTGATCAGATGTTTCTATCCAGACAGTCAACAATTCCAGCCAATGATCTCATCTGGCTGTTGGCCCTTCCCTATCTCTCTCCGACATCGAGCAATTCAGAGAGGATGGAGTCTCAGCAGTCCTCAAACTAACAAACACACACACGCAGAGGGCAGTGCCACAGTGCACATACTGTATACTCTGCAGGAAGTTATTAAGTGTATAAGATCAAAGTCAGTGGACAGGATAAACATTCCTCCCCCCAGCTCCTCGAGGCAACAAACAGCTTCCTCCCGTAACTTCCTCTCCATTCAGTCCCACCAACACATATTGTTACCACATGACCAGTTATCCTGCTGCTGAGTAATGTATGAATCCAACCAGATTACTGGCCATATGACTCAGGACCAAGGCTCGTATTTATAAGACATATTGGAGTTCTGATCTAGGATCAAGTTTTCCCTGTCCAATTAATAATAGTTGTTATTATTTAGGATTGAGCAATTGAAAATTACAGTATCCTATATCAGCAGTCTTATGAAATCTCAAGAGGATTTTACATTTTATTCCAAATATTTTGTATTCTATGTGACTAACACTAAAACTGACTATTTTTTGTGTTTTTTTGGTAGCATGTTAGATATAGAAGTTAAAAAGTTATTTTACTCTAAAATGTCAGAGTGAAGATGTACACTGAATTGGAATGTTTGCACGCAGTAAAGAAATAACAATAATAATTTGGCAATTAATGTTTATGTCATCATTATTTCTTGTTAGGTCCCACCAATGAAATAATAGGGGAGACAATAGTATAATCTCTGTCAGTTTGTGCTTTCCTTTGTTAGTTCACACCTCAAATGCAATTTCTCTGTTCCTACTTCCAAACCTTGGTAAATGATGTGTCTTACTGTTGACAACAAGAATTTTCATAATAACATAATTTGGCACATGCAGAGAAACATGAATAATTATATACTGGAAATGCACTTGTGGTGCCAGCATCAACATAATTGAAACCTCAGTGTGTCGGTCTCTGAATCCATAGGTTATGGGTTTGTGGCCCAATCAGAGCTATAAATCATATTTTTATGGAAATGTGCCTACTCATTCCAAATAACACTGACATTTATTTCAAATAAAAACTATGTACAGTATAACTCGAGAAGATTTAAATACATGTCCCCCATGAACAGCAAAAGTGGCCAACAGCATGTTTTTCTGATGCCTTATTTTATTTTCATTGTTTCATAAGGGGTTTGTGTTTTTATTTTTTAATGACTAATATTGGTCATAAATACATTGGGTAAATTTCTACAGTTTTGCCTACAAAACACGTTTGGGAAGTGAAATGATATGACTCTGAACTTGCAGTAGAGGGCAGTAGCCACAAGTAAAGCTTTAGTCTACACTACAAATCGAAACATTAACATTGTTGTTAGAAGCTTGTACCAAGTTGCTAAATGAACAAACCTTGATGACAGAAGGAACCTTTGTAACAGAAGATAAGAAAGGAATCAAGTAAATAAGCTACAACACGTGTTGCTCTGAATGACAATGAAACTTGAATCCATAATTACTGTGTACAATTTGAATACAGAGGATGTACTGTATATGTGCATTCCTTAATGTCAGGGCTCATGTTTTGCATTTGACAGCACTGAATGGGTTTGGACCGAAAGATGTACTGAAATTAAACATCATGACAAGAAGAGGTATTCTTCGTTCATTCCTTTAACAGCAAAAGTTCCACATTTTTAGACATTTTTGCAGGATACTATGTATTTTAAAAGATGAGACATTGAAAGAAAATTATAATAAATACTGCATGGAAGACATAAAAGCAAGCATCACACACATCTCATTTGTTATTAATAAAACTTCTGTCATATTTAAGGTCATCATTTACAGTATATTACTATGCTCAATGTATGTTAAGATGACATAGTGTACAGTGTATTTATATTAATGTCTATTCCTAAAACATTTGGGCTGCGACTCACTCATATACACACTTTATTGACAATATCTCTCTGAATTGCCTTTTAAATGCCTATCTCTGTAAAGGATATTGATTTGTGCCTGAGTTTGGTGTAGGGGACTAAATCCTTGATTCTGGACTATGCATTTCCCATGGTGATGGGTGTTCAGGACCTATTTTATCTGCACAACAGTAATTGTGTGACTGCAAGATAAATGCTTTTTTCTTGTTCTCAGTCAAAGTAAATAGTTATATCTGCTTCCACTTTCGAGATAGGTTTGACCATATGGAGATTTGTTAGGAGACACCAGCTACTCTTCTCCAAGCCTGTAATGAAGCTGAAGCCTGATTAAACTGTTGTGACTCTGTCATACTTGGCCTGAGATGTCATCTCTCTGTCCTATCTCCTCAACTTGCTTTGTTTAAAAATAAACATTCAGTGATTCGGTCTACCAAAGACACTCTAAAATGCGTGTCATAAAGCTTTTAAAGCAGATGAACAATGAGCCCAGAACATTAGGAACCTTCCTCCAGGTAGAGAAACATCCACCTCCTTGTCCAGGTAGGCTGACTGACTGGTGGAAAGAAGCAGATGTTTACCTTGGCATGCAAGTCCTTCATGGTCCTCTCAAAGCGTGCATATGTAGCGCTCTTGATAGAGAAGATCCAAGAAGTCCAAAATAAAAACACAACACTTCTTCAGAAAAAGAGGTAATTGAGACCTGGCACACAGGTGAGCAATTTAGTTACCAGGTAAAACCAAAAACTTGAAAAACGTTCTTAACCCACTGGAAATGAATAACATTTCCCCCAAAATCTACACTTATTTCTACAGCAAACCATTGCATTCCTTCTTCACGGGGCAGGAATGTTTTCTTTCCTTTGGTTTTGAATAGATACCTACAATAGTCTGGATATCCAGCTGATCTCATTTATATTTGACTATAACAGCCTGAAATGTCAACACAATTCCAAAGGTATGAACTACTTATTGTCTTCTTGAAGTGAATGTATTATCTACGCTGCAGCCATGAAAGAATGTTTGGTTTAAAAAAAACTTTTGTTTTCCATAATTTTATGTTATAATTTCATAGACAATCCAGTGTTTTAATAAACCCTTCATACATCCGATGTTGTCAAAAGTGCTTTCACAAATATCCGTCCTATAACAACAAAAGAGCAAGCACAATGTACATTTTAAGCACAGTGGCTGGGAAGACTCACTGGTAGTGTTGGAACCAAGAAAGAAACCTAGTGTGGCCAAACTCAAAGGCTTACAGTATATTCCTGCTAGGTGTAAGTTTCATCTGCACATGTATTTCTATATAGTTCAGGTCTAGTTCAGCTCGTGTTATTCAATCCACAGGAATATGTCTAAATTATATGTTTAAGATGAGAGGGAAAAAACATTTTTTTTTAAATCAGATATTACTGTATGAGTTTTGAGGAACCAACTGTGACAGGGCTTAGCCCCACTTAGCTCTGGTGTTCTCTGACCCAGGCCCATTTTATCCCTGACTACCTCTAACGTACAACATGTGGACAGTCAGATATCCTTGTCCCACCAGAGTAACTCTGGCTGGCCTGAGTTTCCATTGACCTCTAATAACTATCCAGCTTTACTAGCCAGACCTACGTTGTAGTAGCTCTAATTATCAGCATATTACACTGGGGTGTGCAGGTGCCTGACCTCCAGAGGACTACCATTTATGTTGTTAGTCACTCTCACAGCTATCATATTGACATGGCAAAAGGTGTGGAATTGCAGGAAATTTGTTTAAAACAAAAATTTCTCTGCCTATAGCTAAATATCTATAATTTCAGAACAAGTATTTTGTACTGCAAAAAATATTCACAGTCAACCAAATCTTAAGTAGTGCTTGTAAAAGAGTAAAGGCAGCACTGTGTGTGTTTGACTGTGTGTGTTTGTTAGTGTAAACTGAGACACAGGTGTGATGAAAAAAGGGGTCTCAAGAGTTTCCAAACACACACACAAACACATATGCAGACACACTGCAGTTAGTTGAATGGTGTGTAATTGTTACTGAGGGGGAAATGAGCAGTGACTTGTTACCCCTTCCTCTGGCCCATGCACCATCCTGGTAGTATCCTCCCCTCAGGGCAACATCTCCACCAATCAGCCCATGTTTCAACCTGGCTACGCTGGCAAAGCAGCAAATGCACATGTTGGAGCAATCAGTCCCTATAATTCAGAGCCTCCCAAGTGAGGACCAAGCCAAAATGTACAGGGCATGCATGTGTCACAGCCTCCCACAGGACTGGAGAAGTACCGTATGTCTCTCTACTGTTTCTCTAACCTCTGTCCACGGCATGCTACCCGCAAAGTGACCCCACTCCCTAACGATCCAGATAGGGAGTCCCTAGGTGTATGAGTTCATGGTGGGAAGTTCATTTTAATGTTCTTGGGGTCTAAAAGAAAAGGCCAACAGAAACCTATGTGATACTGCAGACTTCTGAATCTGGTCAGAACGGCCAGAACAATCAATCAAATTTATTTTATTTTACAACAGCAGTTGCTGTTTTGACAGATGGGTATAAATGGGGCCTAAAACACCAAAGAGCAAGCAACAACAAGTGATAAAGTGTGGCTAGGAAAAACTGTCTAAGAAGAAACCTAGAGGGGGGCCGGACTCAACGGGATGGCCAGTCCTCTTCTGGCTGTACTCAAGGGGGTGGCCACTCCTCTTCTACGTTGTGATGTTGTCTAAGTCACTACCTCACAGTACAACTGTGCCACAACAGCCAAGGATTGGCCAGGGTCATGGTATTCCGGGAACTCTGCTAGGGGTGATGCAAAGCACGGGGTAGATGGGCAAGTAGTCAGACACAATTACCTTGTCATGTTGCTCTCCTGCTATTCCTTGGGTGCAGGACTGGCGGCTGTGAATTTAATCATAGTTGTATAGTGGGTGAATATAAGAACCTCTTATATGTGTACCAAATTAAGTCTTCCATGTTGAATTTGTCATAAGAATTGGATGGCATAGCAACACATGCTCAGAGGAAGCATGTGATCAATCTCCATCCATCCCTAACCATAGCTCTGTTGCCGACACTAGTAAAAACAATGAGCAGATCATGATGACCAGTGCAATCTGACTTGAGCTCAGATGGCCATCTACCGACAGGCACACAACCTGTGACTGCCTCTTATGCAGTGGTGTCAAACTCCTGTGTGGTGTTCCCTGGTATCCTAATCAGGAGAACGCCTTAGTCATTGTAGGAACATTCTGGGAAACTTTCTTGAAGGTTACAACTTCAGAGAACTTTCACAGGACGTTTCTAGAACTTTCATCAATAGATTACTGTATGTAATCTTCAAAGAACAAAGAACATTCCCAGATCATTCCCTGGATATTCATACAACCCCCAAAAACATTCTAAGAAGATGTAGAAAACCTTCCTTGGGAACCATTTGGGAACATTGGTGCATAGTTCAGGGAATGTTTCCTTAAAAATCTTATGGTACAATGTTGGGAAAGAACCATTGTTATTATAGTTTTGTGTTTTTAAACTATTTTTTATTTCTATTTATTTTACAAGTAAATGTCCATCCATCCATCCATTTTCGTCCGCTTATCCAGTATCGGGTCGCGGGGGCAGCAGCTCCAGCAGGGGACCCCAAACGTCCTTTTCCCGAGCGACATTAACCAGCTCCGACTGGGGGATCCCGAGGCGTTCCCAGGCCAGGTTGGAGATATAATCCCGCCACCTAGTCCTGGGTCTTCCCCGAGGCCTCCTCCCAG
>JACXGM010031009.1:0-13096 GCA_016801145.1 Umbra pygmaea
GGGTGAACAAAATAGTGGAAGTTCTGAAATACTATCGTTAAGTAATATAACTTAAAGGAAATACGATGTAGGCTGTAGCCTGTTTATATTTTGTTCAATAGATTGATAGTACAAATATAATTGTGTACCGATTAATAAAACAAAATACCTTAACATAGGGATAATGACCTAATCATATAATATTGTTTGGAGAAAGTCATGCGAACACAATGCAGATATTGCATGGCCCCCACGTACCTGTATCCACTCATAATGTGACTCAGTAGTACATATGGCCCCCACGTGCCTGTATCCACTCATAATGTGACTCAGTAGTGCATATGGCACCCACATGCCTGTATCCACTCATAATGTGACTCAGTAGTGCATATGGCCCCCATGTGCCTGTATCCACTCATAATGTGACTCAGTAGTGCGTATGGCCCCCACGTGCCTGTATGCACTCATAATGTGACTCAGTAGTGCGTATGGCCCCCAAATGCCTGTATCCACTCATTTAGTCTGGATGTGTAGTATATGTCTATTTTATATGCACAATTTAAGTAGAGTCATTGTCTTAGCGTAGTTAGCTTGAAACCCGACAGTGTAAAATCCTCTTTTAGCCCGCACAACCTGGCTAGTCAGCCTGTATTCCAACCCCCCTTTCAACTCTGTGCACAGCGGCCTACTGTACCTATTGGATTACACTTTATACCTCATCCTCCGGATTATGTATTACCAGTACAGCCTGCGCTTGTCTTACCTCTCTGCTGAACTGATGAAGTGATCCACCTCCAGGACATCTGCTATCGCTGACGACCAAGACACCAAAGCCCGAACCAACTCAACGTATTCCTCAGATGCGCTAGGATTTCAACGCGATGAGATCACTGTGAGCATTCTACCAGTATCCGTTAGCCAGGCTTGCTTTTGTCCCGGACATCGAGCCTAGCATTAGCAGCTAACTAGCAGATTAGCAGCTATACAAAAGCACAACATTAGCTAAAACATTAGCTAGCTGGCTTTAGCGGTTAACCCTGGCAGGCATCCATGAAATAGCTCTCGGGACCTCGCTGCTTTAAAGTACTCTCTGGGATTTTCTGCTATTCAGACCCCATGCACTTGGCGGGACATCTGTGACCTACTGGTTTGTACATTACTGTGAAATTGCTGCACTTTAGCAGTGCTACGCCAGGATGGAGACGTTCGTAGCTTGGCGGTTGCAAGGCCCTGTGCGCGCAGTGCTTAGTCGGACATACTCTGTAATAATTTAATCTGACTGTTTTCTACCATTGCACTATTCCATTGTAAATTTCCTATTCATCTTGAATCAGGGTCCTTTGCCCTCCTCTCTACAACCTCTTCTGATTTAACTGGCTTCTCTAGAGATACAATCTCTTTCGTTGTCACACAATGCCTAGGTCCACCCCATTACATACCCAGCCTACTATTTCATTATCTGCCTACAAAGCTCTGATTACATTCAACTATGCTCAGAAACCCATTCTCTTATTTTGCATTACCAATTGCTCTAAACTGCCAATTCCCATAGCCATTAGCCGGACCCTTATCCTCCTCCTCCTTTGCTGGTCAGGGGATGTTCAGTTAAATCCAGGCCCTGCAACCATAGTTGATAACATAACACCTCAGATACTCTCATTTGATGACTTCTGTAACTGTAAAAGCCTTGGTTTCATGCACATCAGAAGCCTTCTCCCTAAAATTGATTTAGTCAGTGCTCTTGCATACTCAGCAACCCTGACATCTTAGGTGTGTCAGAATCAGGAAGTCCACAAAAAAATCAGAAATATCTATCCTAAACTATAACATCTTCTGTCAAGACAGAACTGCAAAATGGGGCGAAGTTGGACTCTATTGTAGAGAACCTACAATGCTCCATTATTCTATTCAGGTCTGTGCCAAAAAGGTTTGAGCTTTTACTTCTAAAAATCCACTTTTCCAAAGACAAGTCAGTTACTGTTACCCTCCAGCCCCCAGCTCTAGACACACTATGTGAACTGCTCGCCCCTCATTTATCCTCTGAGTTCTTACTATTAGGATAACTAAATTGTTGTCTAATCTGGATGCCTGCAAACTCACACAAATGATTAATGAACCTACCAGATACAACCTAAGATCTGTAGACAAAGGCACCCTCATTGATATTGCCCTGACTAACATGCCCTCAAAATACACCCCCAAAGTTTTCAGTCAGGATCTCAGTGATCACTGCCTAAATGTCTGTGTCCGTAACGGGTTCATTGCCATCCTGAACAAGCATGCCCCTTTCAAAAAGTTTAGAACAAAGAGCAGATATAGTCCCTGGTTCACTACAAAACTGACCACCATCAGCAAGCACAAAAACATTCTGTGGCAGACTGCACTAGCCTTGAATAAACCAAACAATCTGCAGCTCTTTAAGGGAACTAAAAACCGGTACACACAGGCAGTTAAGGTAGCTAAATCTAGCTTTTTTAAACATAAATTTGTTTCCTGCAGTACCAACTATAAAAATTTATGGGACACAGTTAAACAACAACAGCTGCCCACGCTGTCAAGCTAGGTGATACTGTCACCACCAACATGTCCACTATTATAGAGAACTTCAATAAACATTTTGCTATGGCAGGCTATGCGTTCCATCTGGCCTCCCCCAGCAGGACCAACAACCCAGCACCTACTTCTGCATTTGGCCCTAGCCCCCCACAATTATTTTTAGTGATTACATGGACACTCTTATCCAGAGCGACATTCCCCCCAGAGCAATTTAGGGTAAAGTGCTTTGCCTAAGGACACAACGACATTTGGCACAGTTGGGAATTGAACCGGCAACCTTCCGACTACAAGTCTGACTCCCTAACCACTGAGCCATCTGCGCTCCTCACAATTCTCATTGACCGAAATCCAGACCGAAGATATTTTGAGAGAACTGAAAAAACCTTGACCCCTACAAATCAGCTGGACTTGATAATCTGGAATCTCTTTCTTCTTAAAAATGTCTGCTGAAATTATTGCATCTCCCATCACTAGCCTTTTCAACCTCTCCCTTGCTTCATCAGAGATACTTAAATACTGTAAAGCTGCTTCAGTAATTCCCCTATTCAAAGGGGGCAACACTTCAGACCCAAACTGTTACAGACCTATCTCCATCCTGGCATGCCTCTCTAAAGGCTTTGAAAGCCAAGTCAACAAACAGATAATAGAACATTTTGAGTCCCACCACAGCCTCTCAGCTTCTGAGCTGGTCATGGGTGCAGCTCAACAACATTTAAGGTTCTAAATGACATCATAACAGCCATCAGCTAAAGACAATATTGTGCAGCTGTCTTCATCAACCTGGCCAAGGCTTTCGATACTGTCAATCATAGCATCCTTATTGCCAAACTCAAGGACCTGGGTCTCTCAAATGAGTGCCTCGCCTGGTTCACTAACTACTTCTCTCATAGGTTTCAGTGTGTATAGTCGTAAAGTCTGCTGTCCGGACCTCTGGCTCTCTCTATGGGGGTGCCTCAGGGTTCGATCCTTGGGCCGACTCTATTTTCTGTAAACATCAATGATGTCGCTTTTGCTGCAGGCAACTCTCTTATCCATCTCTATGCTGATGACACCATTCTATATACATCTGCCCTACATTGGAAACTGTGTTAGAAATCCTCCAAAAGAGTTTTGACGACATACAACTTCCCTTCTGTGGCCTCCAACTGTTGTTAAACTCTGGTAAAACCAAATGTATGATCTTCAACCGGTCTCACTCTGCACCTGCCTGCCCAACAAACATCACCACTCTGGATGGGTGTGAGCTGGAATATGTCAAAAATTACAAATACCTAAGGGTCTGGCTATTCTCTTCGCTCTCCGTCCAGACCACAGGGTGAGCATCCGGTTTGGCAAATTTACGCAAATGAGGAAGTGCCTTAAACCTGCATTCTATCTGATTTTTAAATGGGGGCCATTCGTCTGGTTGCAAAAGAGCTTGGTTTCTGTAATAGACTATGAGAATGAGAGACACGTCTCACTTCATTTATTACCTCAGTAAACATTTTCATAATGAATATATGCCCTCAATTGCTAGATTTAAGCCTTCTGCAATGTAGAATAATGTTCATTTTATGAATTACAGTCTCATTGATTTTTAAATGAGGGATAAAGCAAAGGGGCGTTTAGGGCGTGGCTATGGCATTCGGTTGTACTACAAGACACTCAAAGGAGTTGGCAGTAAATTTTTTCTGGTAAGTAACGTTTTAATGCTGTTTTTCGTTAGTATGCCAATTAATATCAGTTAGCTAGCTAGATTACTCCTCCCTCTCATCTAAAATCCTCACATCTGCAACCAAGATGTCTGCGCCTGTAACTGCAAAGTCGATGACCCAAATCAGATCTTCACAAACCAATGGGTGACGTCACACTTGCTACATCCAGTGATTTATACTTATCTATGGTCCAGACCCACATAAACCATCTCCAGTCCAAGATCAAATCTAGGATTGGCTTCCTATTCCGTAACAAGGCCTCATTCACCCTTCCTGCCACACAAGCCCTTATGAAAATGACCATCCTCCCAATGCTTGACTTTGGTGATGTTGTCTACAGAACTGCTTCAAACTCTGTTCTCAAGAAATTGGCTGTATCATACCACAGTGCCATCCGTTTGCCATCCGTCACAGTGCCATCATACAACACCTACCACTGCAACCTCTAATCATTATTTGGATGGTCCTTACAAGGCAAAACACCACCTTACCTAAGCTCATTTATATCCATAGCATCACCCACTCTCAACGTGCACTCGAGCAGGTATATCTCCCTAGTCGCTACAAAAGCCTGCACCTCATTTGGCCGCGTCTCCTTCCAATTCTCTGCTGCTAATGACCAGAATAATTTACAGAAATTCCTGAAACTTGAATCCACCGTCCCATCACTACTTTTAAGGCATTACTTTCAAATCTACTGATTGACCGCTGACCATGCCGACCCTAGCCCCTCTCCTGCCCTTTTATGCCCTAGCGTACTCATCAAAGCCTTAACGCATATTGTACATATGCAACCGCACAGCTGTCTTTGTATAATTTGCACATTACCATTTTCAGCCATGTTCATCATGTTACCTAACCTATCCTAATGTTATTTCTCTTGTACTGCCACTTTACATTCCAATAATCTACCTCACTATATAAACCATATTTACACTGAATGTACAGTATTTTTTTAATCTGACCTAATACCGTTTATATTTGTAACTGTATATCTGAATGTTTGTACTCTATGTGTAACTTAAAGGACAACTCTGGCGAAAAATGAACCTAGGTGTCAATAACACATGGGTAACGAGTGGACCATGTTGACATGCTAATCAATACGGCCACAAACACTCCAAATAGCTTCACACTTACATGGTAGCATGATGAGGGTCATTACATGCAAACCGAAGCATTGAGAACGTTGTAAGTGTACAGACAGTTAATAAAAAATAAAAAATATAATTTAAAAGACTGTACGCTATACAGGCACCATCTTGGCAGAAACAGTCTCGACCAATCGAACCAAACACAATTTGCTCAATATATCAAATAATCACACCGACGTAAAACAACTTGTCTAGTGTACTTACTCAGTAGATCATTGGCGATCTGGTCCCTTCAGTATGGGTCGCCGATTCCAAATTATTTTTGGAACATGGAAAAAAGTTTCATCTAGCACCATCTTGGCACAGCGATGCCGCAACACAGCCTTGTACTTTGGGAACCTGGTGGTGTAACTCCGGACATTGTGAAGCTATGGACACTGAACAGGAGTGCATGTGTTGCATGAAGTGGGACCTGTTGCATCGCGACACCGGCAAGAGATGCAGTGTTTTGTACAGTCTGAAGATTTCCCCTCTCTGATAATGGCTGTGCCAAGATGGTGCCTGTATAGTATAGCATACGTTCTTTTAAACTATATTTGTTATAAACTGTCTGTACACTTACAACGTTCTCAATGCTTTGGTTTGCATGTAATGGCCCTCATTATGCTACCATGTAAGTGTGGAGCTATTTGGAGTGTTATAAAATAATGATTTATTTTTACTTTAATTATGCCCTCACAACAAGCATTGTAAGGTAATTATCAGTTCCACATAAAACTGGCCATATCGATTAGCATGTCAACATATCCCTAAGAATGGTTGACTCGTTACCCATGTGTTATTGACACCTAAGTTCGTTTTGAGCCAGAGTTGTCCTTTTATGTCGCCTTGCACCTTGCGCCTTATATTGGCCAGGTCGCAATTGCAAATGAGAACTTCTAAATCTATTAACCTGGTTAAAAAATCTAATAAAAAATGTTTAGCAATGGTGATCTACTGCCACTGTGAATTGTTGTGCAGTAGGTATTTGATACTCTTACAACTTGTTTCAACACTACACATTCCATTTGTAAATATTGGTTTTGTAATAGCTCCCACACAATGTAGGTGTGGCCCCTGAACACACACACCTGTGTAATTTGTGTAACTCATGAAGCCAAATGGGTTATTAAAGTGGGCTAGCCTGTTCCACTCTGGCACGTTGAATAGTTTTCTGTGCAGGTACAACTGGATGTCTGGTATAAAGGCCTTCTTGAAGCTTGG
The DNA here is from genome assembly GCA_016801145.1 of Umbra pygmaea. Classification (NCBI taxonomy): domain Eukaryota; kingdom Metazoa; phylum Chordata; class Actinopteri; order Esociformes; family Umbridae; genus Umbra; species Umbra pygmaea. Next base: position 6,587 of record JACXGM010031009.1, read on the forward strand.
GTCCTCTGAGTTAACCAGAGACTCAGGACAGATCTGCTGCACACACACAGATACACACACACACACACACACACACACACACACACACACACACACAGAGACACACACACAGATACACAACATCAATACATATTTAGGATTCTTATGAATTTCCCTTTTTTTAAACTGAATGTCCGATATTTACTCCGCCGAAAGTAATCTATGGACCACCAAACACTGTATTCCGTGGATTTGTTTTCTTTAGCCACCGCTAGCTAAGTAGTTATAGTTGATTTGGCCATTAAACTAAATATGTACACACTACTGCATTATAACCTTTATAGATTATTCAGCGTCATAGGTGGGTACTTTTTCACATTTTTTTCACATGGCATCTAATGGAATTACCTGTTAAAGACTTATAAATACACTCTTTACACATGGTAGAGCAGGGCTGCCAAACCCTGTTCCTGGAGACCTACTGTCCTGTTGGTTCACTTTTCATCCCCAGTTGCAACTCACGTGATTTAGCTTTTTTGATCCAGCTAAGTCAAAATATGTATGTAGACTGGGTTTACCCTGAACACATAAATGGTGGTAGCTTTCCAGAAACAGAGCAGGGCATCCTTCAAGTGGCACATACAGTCATATGCAAAAGTTTAGGCACCCCAGACAATTTCCATGATTTTCATTTATAAATAAATGGGTGTTTAGATCAGCATTTTCATTTTGATCCATCAAATAACTGAAGGACACAGTCATATTTCGGTAGTGAAATGAGGTTCATTGGATTACAGCAAATGTGCAATATGTATCAAAACAAAATTAGACAGATGCATGAATTTGGGCACCCTTTTCATTTTGTTGTTTTTAATACCTGTAACTACCTAGCACTGATTAATTGGAACACACAATTGGTGCATCCAATCATGAGAAAAGGTATTTAAGGTGGCCAATTGCAAGTTGTTTTTCTCTTTGACTCTCCACTGAAGAGTGGCAACATGGGGACCTCAAAACAACTCTCAAGTGACCTGAAAACAAAGATTGTTCAACATTATGGTTTAGGGGAAGGCTACAAAAAGCTATTGCAGAGATTTAGGCTGTCCACTGTGCGGAACATAGTGAGGAAAATGGAAGACCACAGGTACTGTTCTTGTTCAGGCCAGATGTGACAGGCCAAGTAAAATACAGTTGCGGGATGATGAGGGGCGCTCATATGATTCATCCAACCACATTTCACAGAGCAGCAGATTCATTTAGCACTGCTCATCCAACACGGAAGCCTTTTGTCAGATCAAGTACGGAATGATTACGATCACCAACCATATTTCCATGATTTAATTTAGAGGCGCCTGATCTGCACACAGGGAGACTGTCATTCTGGAGGTCCAGCAATAACAGTTTAGTTTTTACAGTTCAGGCCAATTTCACTGTAAAGTATATTTTCTAACTTTTTAATAGGGTTACCTGCATAGGTGTACATTTCCAGGTCATATTTCTAAATGATCCATGGCATCTCCGTAGTAAAGCTATTTCACATGTTAAATACAGTTTCGCTTGGCACATAGACTACCTTCTGTGGGAGTAGTTATCTATGGTTATTTAACATCCAGTTGGAAAAAAGTGAAATTCTGTTATAAATATTTGCAAATCAAACCAGTTCTACAGGGTTGGGGTTAGGGTTAGGGTTAGCTTACCCACTGTCTCTGTTGATTGTCCCTCAGGTAAACATCCTCAAATGTCCAGTTAGGATATTTTGAGAGATCATCTTTATTCAGCGGTAACACCGGGATCTCCATATCATCTGTAGGTCTACTTCTGTCGGGCATCACAAATGTACTTGTTTCCATGTTAAGGAGTGCTGTGACATTTAATGAATTATTATTTAGACCAATACGGTAGACAGTCTTAATTGCTTTCAACCATTCGGGCCAGTTCCTCTCTTCAGATATGCCGTAGATCCTACACAGAAGAATAATACAGTATAAAAGCACAATTTGTTTAAATTAGAATCAATGTATAATAATAATTACCAAATGTCTTGCATGCTCAGGATGAAAAGAGTCTCAAGTTCCATTGCTGCACAAAAACTTGGATAGGCACAGCCATTAAGAGCAAGCTGAACATCACTGGCTAAATACTTAGATGCAGCATTTATGCCAGCAGCTTAGCGCCTTGTATACAACTACTGGTTTGCTTCTAAAGCTAAGCAGGGTTGGGCCTGGTCAGTCCCTAGATGGGAGACCAGTGCTGCTGGAAGTGGTGTTGGAGGGCCAGTAGGGGGCAATCCTCTCTATGGTCTAAAAATCATTCCCAATCCCAAAAGCAGTGATGGGGACATGTGCCCTGCGTAGGGTGCTGTCTTTCTGATGGGACGTTAAATGGGTGTCCTGACTCTGTGGTCACTAAAGATCCCATGGCACTATTAGTAAGAGTAGTTGTGTTCTGTCCTCGACTCATTTTCAATCTGGCTCTCATAACGTCATGGTAACCTAAACATCTCCAGCTTTCAATTGGCTCATTCATCCCCCTCCCTCCCCCCACTTCTCCCCAGGCCGTTGCTGTAAATGAGAAGTTGTTCTCAGTCAACTTGCCTGGTAAAATACAATTTTAAAAAAGTAAGATCACTGGGATAGGTTGTAGCACAAACTAGGTAAAGAGCCATGTTAGAGTGTAACAATAAATAGTGCAGTAGATTTGAGATAAGGACACACACATTGTCATTGCAAACTTTTGTACAACAATAAACAATTCAATTTACTATTCTAATCCAAAGATAGAGGAAGATAACAAACATGTATATTTAAAAACGTTGTTTTGTTCTCTATTAAAACTCCTGTGTACTGGTACCAATATTTTTCATTTTATCTTTATTTATGCAAAGGGTTCAAGTTAAGACCTGGGTCTCTTTTAAAGTAGAGGTATGTTTTAAAATAATAATTAATATTATTCATTTTATAAAATAATAATATATTAATAAATAATAATAATAATAAACACACATTAAGAAAAGCAAAACAATAAAATGTTAAGTTATCCAACATTATCAAATCCATAGACTAACCCCTGCATTTTAAAGAAACTGCACATTTTGATTGCACTCGAGCTGTCATTCAAGCAATTTTCACAACTTGCTATATCAAAAATGTGGTTACAGCCGTTGACGGCTTCTTTTTTGTTCGACATTCCACAGATCTGGCCAAGGAGTTGAGTGAACTTAACTCCTAAATTTGGCGCATCTTTCCTAAAGTTGCCGCAACTCAACTGAGTCAAAGCAACAAGATGACTTGACTGAGTTAAGTTGTGCCATGTAATCATTATTAAAGTGTATGGAGAGAAACTTAAATACAACAGAACAAGTTCCGCCCGCGCCAACATTAAATACTTGACTAGCAGTGCTATTTCTCTTAAAAACAAACCATAATCTGTCACTAAGACTTAAAGCAGTGGTGATGAAAAAATTATGTTGAAAAAGGTATTTCCTTGATGCACCTAATTGTTTCCACAGATAAACACCTGATGGATAACTTTAAACTTTAAACCCCAATAGAATTCTAGAACACAGCTGTAGAATTACCTCAGTTACCTACAGTTTTAAAACACATCTCACACACACACACACACACACACACACACACACACACACAGCAACTAAAAATGGCAAGTTTATTTATAACGAGACTGATCATAAATAAATAAATCTTGGTGAGGTCATTACTTTATTGAGCCATGTCTTTCGCCAGCCTTTCTACCACCGTCACTGAGGCTATTTATAATAATAATAATAATAACTTTAATTTTATTCAGTGCCTTTAAAGTAGCTTTTCAAGGCGCTTTACATAATAAAACAAAATGAATTAAAACACAACAAAAAAAATCTAGTTAAAGCTAACCTAAAATAAATGTGTTTATAAAATTAGATTTAAAAAGACCTTGTGTCTGTGCATCTCTGATTTTTGGGGGAAGTGCATTCCAAAGCCTAGGAGCATGGGAAGAGAAAGCCCTGTCCCACACAGTGCGCAATCGAGTCTGTGGGACTGTCAACAGACCAGCTTGTGAGGAGCGTAAATGACGCTTTGGTGTGTATGGGATTAAAAGTGCAGACAGATACTGAGGGGCTAAACCATGGAGTGCCTTATATGTGAGCATAAGGATTTTAAAATCAACTCGGAACCTGACCGGGAGCCAGTGCAAAGACTTTAAAATCGGTGTAAAATGCTCATTTCTCCTGACTCCAGTCAGGATCCTAGCAGCAGAATTTTGTACACATTGAAGTTTGTTAAGTGTGGTTTTAGGAGCCCCAGCAAGAACTACATTGCAGTAGTCAATGTGGGAAAAGACAAAGTTATTAATAAGCCTTTCAGCTACAGAGAGGGATAACCGCACATGGGGGTCAAAGGACAGACCACAATCAAATATCACTCCCAAGTTTTTTAATTTAGTTTGAGCCTCCAAGTCAGAGCCATCCACGTTTACAATCAGAGAACCAGCTTTACGAAACTGATGAGAGGTGCCAATGAGCAAGACCTCAGTCTTGTCACTATTAAGACACAAAATGTTTTGTGACATCCATGTTTTTATCTCAGAAATACAGTATATTAACAAAGTAACATCCAAATTTTGACCACGCTTAGAGTGAATATAAATCTGAGTGTCATCTACATAAAAATGGTAATTAAGCGCAAGCGATCTTAGAAGCAATCCAAGTGAAAATATGTAAATGCTAAAAAGTAAAGGGCCAAAAATGTTACCTTAAGGAACACCCGTATGAACAGACCCGATCTCAGACCTAAAACCACTCATACAGACAAACTGTTGGCGTTCAGAGAGATAAGATCCATAATCTCAGCAACACCAAAGACAGTTTCCAAACAGTTGAGTAAAAGACTGTGATTGACAGTATCAGGAGCGGCACTAAGATCAAGAAGAATGAGAATAGAAAGAGAACCAGAATCTGAGGTTATTAACAGATCATTAGTGACCTTGACCAAGGCTGTCTCAGTACTGTGAAATTTTCAAAAACCAGACTGAAGGGGCTCAAAAAGATTATTTACTGTGAGATGACTGTGTAGCTGCAAAGACATAACTCGTTCTAGAATTTTTGCAAGAAATTGAAAATTTGATATAGGGTGATAATTATTTAAATTATTTAAAGGAACAGGTGTTACAGCAGCAGTTTTTAATGCTGCTAATACAACACCATTGTCCAAAGATTCATTAACAATGCCAAGGACAGCTGGACACAGTGAATCAAAACAATTTTTAAACAAGCTTGTAGGGAGGGGATCAAGTAAGCAAGTGGTAACTTTCATACATGATTCCTGCATAATGAGCTTTATCAATTTCGGAAAAGGAAGTAAAGGATGTGCCAGAGAAGCTAGACAGGCATAGTGCAGAAGAGGAAACAGGTATTGCATGAATGATTTTATAAACATTGTCAATTTTAGAGCTCAAGAAATTGAGGAAATCATTACACAACTGATTTGAGACAGGCAGAGATGAACAGACATTAACTTTGAGAAGTCTGTTTATATTATGAAAGAGATGCCTGAGTTACTTTGATTGTTGTCTATAATCTGAGAAAAATAAACTGATCTAGCAGACTCAATTGCAGATCTATATTCCCCCAGGTGGTCTTTCCAAGCTTGATAAAATACATTCAGGCCCGAATCACGCCACCTGCGCTTCAATTTACGGCAAGCTGCTTTCCTAAGACGCAGGTCATTCATTATACCAGGGGGCAGAACGAGTAAAAAAGACTCTGCGTGACTTCAAGGGAGAAAAATTATCCAAATTAAAGGCAAGAACAGTATTCAAGTTTAAAATGTAATCATCAAGGGAAGCTGACGGCAGACCACTGAGAGAGGAAACAACAGAGTCTGCAAAATCTGACGGATTAATTGATTTCCATTCACGGAATTGTGAGGTAGACATTGAGGTCCTTCTCAAGAAATTAGCATATTGTGATAAAGTTCATTATTTTCCATAATGTAATGATAAAAATTAAACTTTCATATATTTTAGATTCATTGCACACCAACTGAAATATTTCTATTTTTGAAATATTCTATTTATTGTTTTAATACTGATGATTTTGGCATACAGCTCATGAAAACCCAAAATTCCTATCTCAAAGAATTAGCATATTTCATCTGACCAATAAAAGAAGTGTTTGTAATACAAAAAAAAAGAAAAAAAGTCAACCTTCAAATAATTATGTTCAGTTATGCACTCAATACTTGGTCGGGAATCCTTTTGCAGAAATGACTGCTTCAATGCGGCGTGGCATGGAGGCAATATCTTTTGAAGCTCAAGATGGCGCCAGGTTGTGTGTTGGCTTGCCGTCGCTCCACATCTAGGATGTCTGTTTCTTGTTTGTTTGTATTGTTTTTTTGTTGTTTTATCAATCATTTGGATTGCTCACAGTTGATCTATGATCGCCTTTCGTTGTTAAGCCTTCGATCTGCGGCTTTGGATCTGTGCAGCCGTGATTTGAACTTGAATTTGTTCGCTGAACAGCCGCGCATGTTC